>CAUOFW020000959.1:223602-297221 GCA_963454935.2 Ilex paraguariensis | reverse complement strand
GATCAAGAACTCAATCTCTTTCTTCAGTTGGATACAATCATCAGTATGGTGGCCATGATCTCTATGGTATTTGCAATACTTTGTGGGATCTCTCTTTGCTGGGTCTGCTTTCATCCGCGGTGGCCACCTTAGAAACTTCTCGCTCTGCACCTCATATAAGATCTGAGATATCATTGCGGTGAGTGGGGGGAGTTGTCGAGATGCGTACCTTGGCTGTAGCTCTGGCCGTGGCGGACCTAAGCGAACTCTGACATCTTCCCTCCTTTTGGGGGAATTATTTTTGTCCCTTCTTGGAGACCTGTCATGCCCTCTTTCTTTTCTGGGACTTCGGTCCCTTTTCTTTTCCTCTTTCCCTTTGTCTTTTTGCGTAGATGAACTTCCCACCTTTGAGAGGAAGGCTTCTTCACCATTTATGTATTTTTCTTCCTTAGCCAATACCTCAGTCATGCTTGCCTGAGGGTTCTTTGAAATAGAGAACATCAGATCTTTGGATTGTACGCCTAGACCAGCTATCAATGCTGTAATGGCAAACTTCTCATCTGGGACATCCACTTTCAGGGACTGCGAGTTAAACCGCAGGACATAAGACCTAAGGTTCTCTTGGGGTCCTTGCTTCACGTTCATTAAGTGGTAGCTCAGTTTTCTGTAGGTCTGAGCTCCTATGAAGTGAGATACGAAGGATATAGAAAGCTCTTTAAAGGAGGAGATTGAGGCCAGGGAGAGCCTATTGAACCATGTCAGGGCTGACCCTTTTAGCGTGATGGCGAAGGCTCTACAGCGCACTGGGTCTTGATACCCGTGGAGCTCCATCTGGTTTTTATATGTATTTAGATGGTCCATAGGGTCCTTTGTCCCATCAAAAGCTTCTATTTGCGGCATCCTGAATTTTGGGGGGAGAGAAAATTGCAGTACGCCTGCGGTGAATGGTGACTCAGTCTGTTGCACCAGGGCATCTATTGTGACTGGAACCTTGTTATTCACAGCTTCCTTCATATGGCCGAGCTCTTGCTAGATGCCATTAAAGCGTTGCTCCCAGTACAGCTCTCTCCTCTCCTGTTGATAAGGGAGAAAATCATTCCTTTCTTCCCCAACGTTTTGACTTTGCACCTCTTCGTTGAGTCCGTTCCTTGGGTATGGATGAGGATCTTGTCCCCAAATCTGACTATTTTCCCCTCCTTCACCTACTTCTCGGATGGGGTCGAGATGTTGCTGCTCTTTGTGAGGGGGTTATTCTGGCCTTCTTGGGCCGATCGTGCCTCCTCAGGGCGTTGCAAGAGCTTCAAGAGCTCTTGATTTTGTTGTATCAGGCGTTGATTAATTAGAAGAAGAGCCTCCAACTCATTTTTTGTGTGGGGATTCCCCATGGGGGGATTTGGCCCTAGGACGTTCTCAGGTTGTCCATCGTTGGTGGCTTCCTGTTGTTCTTGCATTCATGGTAAATGGGTCTGACTTCTGCTCATGTTACGGGTTGAAACCATCAGTCACTGAAAGATTACCGTATTTGTAACAGGAACAATCAGTTCCCACAGACGGCGCCAAACTGATGGTGTAAATCAACGTGGTGCAAATTTATGGTAATGAGTAGATGGATTGATCTGTATCTGGCTATTAGGATCTGAGCTACAAGGCTCGAAAGAGCAAGGACTGGTATCGATGGAAAATTGGGGGATTGACGCAATAGAATTATAATGGTTCACCAGCTCGAGAGTTTGGTTAATCCACTCTTCAATGGAGATTTTTGCTCATTTTCCCTTTATTCATCATTCGAAAGGTTTACATGATAGAGTATATGTTACTAGAGTTTTTTTTCTTCTCCCTTGCTTTAGGAGAGTTACATAGTATTTATAGGGCCTATGAGATTTGCATCGAGATCTTTGCTATTTATCCGAGGAACTCTCCTTAAACTTAGGAGAGGATCTTGGCTAGTTAAGGATTTTGTGTCTTGAATATAGCTCTTTGCCACCAAACAAATTTCTGTTATCATCCAGCTGTTTCCTTATCACTTCCGTTGTTGGTGCGCCTGGGGGGGAGAGCTCTTAGATCTGACTTGGGCTCTACGTGTCTTTCCCGAGCTCAAAAAAATCTCTGGGGAGCTTAGGCAGAAAACAGATGAATGGTTCAAATTCAGTCAAGAGTCCCTAGAGGCTTTGAGCTCTTACCGAACTATGAAGAGGGAATATGACCTCCTGGATCAACCTCATGCTTGGAGATTATCATGAGCACTATCGGGTTTGAACCTGATGGTGTTTGATGGTGTTTAATTAAATGGATTAAGCAAAACGTATAAACTACATTGGTCAGCTTTGATCTAAATATTTCAAAGTTAGGGAGCAGAGATGACTTGCACAGTGAAAGTATAGTGATTCACCGAGCTCGGGAGCTCTACTAATCCACTCTTAATGAGAGTCCCTTGCTCCTTGGATCTATATTGATGGTAGCTATAAATTACTGAGTGTTTCTCATACAATTGGGGGTCTCTTCACCTCGATGGAGGCGTTGTTCAGTATTTATAGTTCGATTCCTATCTCTAAGGGATCTGCAGCGAGATCCCTGCCCTTCATCTACGGGATTTCCCTTAATTTTGGTAGAGGATCTTGGGTGGTAGAGAGTTTTGTGCCTTAATTATTGTCTTCTGTTGTTTTGGAGATGCCTCATGTTAGCCAGTTGTTCCTTTCTCAGCTCCTTTACTCTTTTATCCGAAGGAAGCTCAAGGTCTGGGCCTCTGAGCCCTGGGCTCCTTATTTGACCTCCTTTCCCAAGCTCGTACTTAGTTAAAATCATTTTCATGTATCATCAGTTGTCCCCCAACTCTTGGTTCAAGTGGACTTGGACAAGGGCTAATCTAAGGCTGAGTCGAGGTAGACCTCCACCTGGTGGCCTCGATATGTGCATAAATAGGTTTTTAACGATTACAAGTAATTATTTTCTCCCTCATTTTTTGTGCACGTTCTCCACTTTCCAGACCCACGTGTCGAAAGCTTTAAATGCCCTGTGCTGATGGGAGATGGCTCATTTTTCCCTTTGAATTCTCCCTCTAGGCTTTTCCCTTTCTTCTCCTAGCAATCTCAATTTTACAATCCTGCTGGTGTCCCTAGGGTTTTGCAGAGAATCGATTCCCCCTGATTCAATTTGGAGTTTCAACGAAATTCGCCCTTCGTCTTCGTATCAAGCTTTAATCCACCGTTCATCCTTGCTTAGGTACGCTTCTTGTCCTCTGTTCATCTCTTCATTCTAGATCCCTCGAATCTGAGGTGGTTTCTACATTTTTAGACTTTCCGATTCTGTTATTTTAGGAATAAAGTTAGCTCCTTGTCACATATTCTCCTCTTTCTGAACCCTTACTCTACTGCTAGGATCTTTGTCATCGGTCGCTGGTATCTTGCCCCTTTAACCCTCAGAGAGTGTTTCTCAAAGATTCCTCCTCTTTATAGGTCTTCTAAACTTTCTTACCCTTGTCTAGCCATATATGTTTCTTCTGAAGCCACAGGCTCGTCTATTTTCCTCATGGAGAACAGGTCTCCCAAAGCAAAGGATTCTGATTTAGGAGACGTGGAAGAGGAGATTGATAGCTTTCCTAGTGTCAATTCTGTTGACATCGAGGAAAATGTTGAGGAGCCTCCCTCTTCATCCTCCCCAATGCCTAAGAACCCTAATAAAGGTAAAGTCAAGGTGAGTAGTGTAGGGATCTTTGGTGGTAGCGAAGGTGCAAAGGCAGTCTCNCATCCTCCCCAATGCCTAAGAACCCTAATAAAGGTAAAGTCAAGGTGAGTAGTGTAGGGATCTTTGGTGGTAGCGAAGGTGCAAAGGCAGTCTCCAGAGCTGCAGAGCTCGTGGTCTTCAGCGATGTCACTCCTTCCTATATGAAGGTTCTAGTTGCCCGCTTTAGTTTTCCCCTGGGTGTATAGTATTAGTGCCTCGATATGTATACCCGGTATGACTCTTCAATCCCTAAGAAAACCTGCTTTTTTATGGCCGCTTTTGAGAATGCCCTCCGCTTTCCAATTCATCCCTTCATCAAGAGTGTTCTGCAGCATTTTAATGTCTGCCCTGCTCAGCTTTCTCCTAACTTTTAGAGCATACTAGTGGGTCTTCTTGTTTTCTTCAAGAAACATCAGCTAGGGGTTCCCTCCATTTCTTTGCTTATGAAGTTTTTCAACGTTAAGTATCCCCCTTCTGACGGCTTTTTGTACATCTCCAAATGAGTGAAAACTAATGTTATCATCTCCGACCTTCCGAGCTCCCACAAGGGCTGGAAAAACACTTTTCTTTTTTGTGGGGGCCAGACCATGGGAATAAAACTTTGTAGATGTTATAGACACTCTTCCAGTTCCTAGGGGTTGGTCTGCCCCTGACAACCTGGGTAGGTTTTTGCCTGAGCAAACTAGGATCAATTCTAACGACCTGTCTTACTTACCTTTTTTTTTTTTTTTTGCTTTGCCTCACTTTTTAGGTATCCAAACTGAACTCAGCGCTGTTGATAAGTGAGTTTTACTGAACTTGGCGGATTGTGATTCAGAGAAATATTCAGAGCTCATCAAACCTCAGGTTCTAGTAAAGCTCGGATTCAGCCTTTCTGAGGTAAGGATTGAGACCGTTGTTCCCATCTCTGTTGTCAGCGCCGAGGGGGTATCAGGTAATGCTTTTTCAGCCCGTTCCTGGTTTTCAGCTCTCCCTCCTCGTTCTCTTTTTTTTTTTTTTAATGGCTCATTCTGTGTTTCCAGGTTCCTCTTCAATGAAGCCTACTCAAGAAGCACTCCAAGCCAAGGTTACTCTTTGAAGAAAAATAAGAGCGAGAGTAAGCGCAGAGCTGAGGTTGGTTCTGGTAGCGACCTCGTTCCTTAAGCCAATGTGCCAAGGTTGGGGTTACCCCCTGCGTCTCCAGCTTCTCCTCAAGTGACTTTTACTGCTTCATCAAGCTTTCTGCAGGCTGTGGAGACCTCTTCTCTACAAGAGACCCCGCCTGCNCTCCTCAAGTGACTTTTACTGCTTCATCAAGCTTTCTGCAGGCTGTGGAGACCTCTTCTCTACAAGAGACCCCGCCTGCAATTAGGAATATTTCTGAGCAAGATTCGATCTCTCGTGTTCAGCCCGTTCTTACCTCTTCTAGGCCTTAGAGAAATTTTTGCCACTGTCTCAGACAAGCTCCAAGGCTGAGAAAGGGAAGTACATCAAGGAAGAGAAAGATGATGGCTCTTTCTTTGAAAACGTTGAGCTCATTGCCGATGCCCTTGACTCCATCATTCCTTCTGCCGATGTTTGGAGGGTTACTGTTATGTCCCTTGAAAATTCCATTAGCTCAGCACTTCATGGGACTACTACTATAAGATCTCTTCCTCTTTAGGGCTCACTTTCACCTTAGGCTGCCCTTTTATGCTAACTTTTCGTCTCTGGTTACATTTGTTTTCAGCTAGCCATACATGTGAAGGGTTTGTTGAGTCAAATTCGAGATCTAGAGAGCTCTGCCAAAGCATTGAAGGTGTTTAAACTCAAAACCATTGAACTAGCTTTCGCTAATAATGATCTCCAAACCTAACTTCAAGATCTTTAGGCGCAGGTGGAAAGACAAGCTTCAACTATCAAAAACTTGAAGGCGAACGAGGAGAGGATTAAGGAGAACCTTAGGCTTAAGACTAACGCCTGGGCCAAGGCTAGCCAGGAGACATTTAAGGCTCTAGGCTCTTATAGGAATGTGAAAAGAGAGTATGACCTCTTGGCTAAAACGAGTGACGTTCTCCAAAGTGTACTTGAAATGTAGAGAGCCACTGTCAAAGAGAAAGATGATCCGATTGCCAAGCTGATGAATGACGTCACTACCAAATGGCCCACCAGAGGGCTTGCCTTCCAAGACCGAGCTGAGGAAGTGTATCACGGGCTGAACTTTGACTTTGAGATCCTAGCTCAGGTGGAAGTAGAGACGTCCAATGCCAAATGGTGAGGGTGGTGCCTTGGCCCCTCCTACTCCTAAGGTCACTACTGGCGGAGCTGTGATGCCTGTCCAGCCTGCTGAGGTCTTGGCTCCAGATATTCCTCCTTCTTCTGTCATTTCTGCAAATCTTCTTTCTGAGGTTACTTCCGCTATTTCATCTGCTGAGCTCCCTATCATTCTTTATATCATCCCTTCGGCTACTTCTTTCTCAGCTGAACTGGTGAACAGAGCTCTAAATCCGCCAACAGCTGAAGTTGAGATTCCTGCTCCTGGGTTCCCTGAGGTTTCCCCTCCCTTGCCTACTTTGAGACCTTTGGAAACTGTAGCTGCTGAGCTCCCAAGCTCCTCACCTGCCTTTACTACTAGGATTTCAGCCACTAAACAGTTGGACTCTTCCTCTCAAACTTAGGGGTTTTTTTTTCTTTTTGAACTTCTGTTGGAAAACGTACATGCACATTACTTTCATGAGTTACTGATGTAAATACCCACTGTTTTTGATCTATTGAGCACACTGCTTTACTTTGCTTTATATTCCCCTTGCCCCCTTGCTTCGAGGGGTCCTTCAGATCCTCTTGAAGCATAGGAGTTTGGAGAAGTTGAAAAGCTAGTGATATATTAAACTGAGGTCCTACGCCAGGAGAACTTGGTTCCTGTTGAAGTAGTCTTGCCAAGAGCTTTTCAAGAGCTGCAGAGCTAAAGAGGCTATTAGAATTATGNCAGATCCTCTTGAAGCATAGGAGTTTGGAGAAGTTGAAAAGCTAGTGATATATTAAATTGAGGTCCTACGCCAGGAGAACTTGGTTCCTATTGAAGTAGTCTTGCCAAGAGCTTTTCAAGAGCTGCAGAGCTAAAGAGGCTATTAGAATTATGATGCCTTACCCTTGGAGAGTTCTTGTCTGCTGCTTAATACCCTTAGGGGACCATTGAAAAACTCGACCTCCCTCCTAGTGACTTTGCTGGAAAAAGTTCTCTCCTTTTAAGAATAGGTTCAATTCTCAAAAACGCAGCCAAAGTCTCCACAAATTGCCATTTAATTGTAAAGCCAAGGTGACTGTGTCAGGCACGCAGGTTGTCCACTATAATCTAGTTTGAAAACAGCTGAGCTACCTTCACTAGGGTCTGTCATTAGTGTTGGTGCATAGATTCCAACAAAACCTTCATATAGCAGGAATTGTCTAAATCTACTTTCAGCTAGGCATTGGATGCGCAAAGATCCTTTAATCAGCAAGAATTCTTCTGTTTATGTGCTAAGGTCACTAAGAGGATCAATTTCCACATTGGTTTCCTTCAATTTTTGAATCCCTTCTTATTGTCGTAGAGCTTTGAGTATTTCAAAGGCTCAAATGGGTACTACTTCTCGATTGCTTTCATCTTGAGCTCGGGTTAGCATAGGATCATGTTAACTACGCTCAGAGGTCTTCCTGTCATGATCTTATCCCCCAGAACTAATGTAGTCTTCTAGGCTGAACTAAACACTGACCCTCTCTTAAATGCACGTGCCCACATATTTTCCAAAAATGTAACTGCCACAATAACTAGGAAGCCTAACAGACCGCCGACTTTGTTTTTCGTGCACTTCCTGGTTCCTGAAAGCTCGAGATTTTCTGTAAGTTTCCACATTGTCTTCTTTGCTACCTACAAACCCGAGGGTTTCTTTATGAATCTTGAAGACTTCATGTTCTTTGCTCTTTTTTTTCCTCTGAGTTCTTGATGACTTCCCATGTCTCGTCCTTGTTCAAGGAACGAACTTCCTTTGGGATCGAATGGAAATGGCATTCTCGTCACTTAGCCCCTTCAACGATGACATCTTCAGATTTGGATGGGATCAAGAAGCGGTTATTCCCAGACTTGGGCTTGCCACTATGAGTCTCATCCTCTGATGAGCCTTGCAATTACCTTCCTCGAGGGGAGGTTTATTTTTTTGAAGGAGCTTTGGAGATGGGCCTACATCTTCCCATCCATCTTTCTATTGGGTGGATCCTAGCTTACTATGGTTTGTGCCCTTCTCACCTCTCCCCTAAAGGATGGGCTGCCATGATTAGCTTTTTCCTCTTCTGGCGCTTACAAGGCAATAATGGGTTTTCTACAGTAGCTGAGTTTCTTTATTTTTTTGAGCTTGAAGAGGATGAGGTTCCCTGTTTTAGTCGTTTTTGGTGGAGGCATTTTAAACTACAACCTCTAGTCCTTGACCTTCCTTCTTCCCCCGAGGGGTGGACTCAATGTTTCTTTTTTGTCTCTGGGGATTCTTGGAGATTCACTGAACTGCACTATTGAGAGTGTAGGGTCCCTCGATCCTGGGGGAGTTATTCTTATACAGGTAAGTGAATTGATGGCCTACATTGGACAAATTCTGTGATGATTTGTTCTTATTATGCTTTTGCCGCGTAGGTGCACCTGATCTGGACCTGGTAGAGACGATAAGGGTTGAACAGGTGGTCCATGCTAAGCCTATGCCTTTTTCTGAGCTGGTGACATCAGAGAATCTTTTCTTATTCAGTGCTATAGCGGCCACTCTTGATTTTTTTTCTTTCTTAGACTCTCCCAATTCCTATTCCTCCCCTCTTGAAGCTGATGATGAGGAGGTCACTGGTACCTCTTCCAAGAAGCATAGGAGGAGTGGTTCCTCTAGTGACTCCTCTTCTCCCTTGCCTGGGTCTTCCTTGGGAGCAATTCTATTTTCTTCTACTGGACAAAAACTGCTAAAATTGCTTTCGAAGGCGGAGAAGGAAAGAGATGAGTTAAAGGAGGAGAATGCACGTTTGAAGAAGAAAGTTGCCAAGCTGGATAGGCGACTTGGAGGGAACTAGGAGCTCTCCCTTGATCTTCTTTTCTTTCACTCTCCTGTCATCTTGATGTAAATGGAAACCTTCAGCTTTTTCCTTCCCCCTTCCCATTTTTTTTTATCTGCTTGTATGTGCTTATGAACCTTGGACAAGTTCATCGTTTGTTACATGTTTAATGATTTGAAGGGCTCAATTGTTTTTATGAGCTAAAGAACTCATGGCTGATTTTTTATGAGCTAAAGAGCTCATCCTTACTTTATAAGCTGAAGAGCTTATCTTCAATTTATGAGCTAAAGAGCTCATCTTTGATTTATGAATTGACGAGCTCATCTTTGATTTATGATCTGAAAGGCTCATCTTTATTTTATGAGCTGAAGAGCTCGTCTTTGATTTATAAGCTGACAAGCTCATCTTTATTTTATGAGCTAAAGAGCTCATCTTTGGTTTATGAGCTGAAGAGCTCGTCTTTGTTTTATAAGCTGAAGAGCTCATCTTTATTTTATGAGCTGAATAGCTCATTTTTGCTTTATGAGCTGAAAAGCTCATTTTTATGAAGTGAAAAGCTCATCGTTTGCTTTTTAGCAACTTCGAGGAGTCAAAAGGGTGAATCAAAAACTTGTTGTTTTATTGAGAATAGTCTTACTACAAAAGAATCTTACTGAAAAATTTTCTTAAGATGCTCTGCGTTCCAGGAATGAGGTAGGATTTTTCCCTCATCTGTTTGCAACTCGTAGTTCCCTAGCCTGGCCACCCTTGAGATGATATAGGGACCTTCCCAATTAGGGCCCAATGTTTCATGAGTGGGGTTCTTTCTTACAAGCAAGAGCTTTTTAAGTACTAGATCTCTAACTTTAAAACTCCTATGTCTGAGTCCCCTGTCATAGTATCTTGTTGTCTTCCTCTGTCCCTCTTTTCATCCAAGAGGTCAAGGTTTAGTAGGAGCGATTCGCCATTATATTTTGACTCTGCGAATTCAGCCCAAGGGGACGGGATTCCCACTTCCACAAGTGCCACTGCTTCGGTTCCAAATGCCAGAGCAAAGGGTGTTTCCTGAGTTGTTGACCTGAAAGTTGTTCTGTAGGCCCACAACACTTCTGGGATGTGCTCTAGCCATTTTCCTTTTAGAGCCTCCAGTTTAGTTTTCAAAGTTGCCTTTATAGTTCGGATGGTGACCTCTGCTTATTTGTTGGACTGAGAGTGAGTTGGAGCTGAAAAGTAATTCTTTATCCCTAGCTCAGCACAGAATTTTTTGAACTTAGGGTTGTCAAATTGCTTTCCATTGTCAGAGACGATTGCCCTAGGAATCCCAAACCTGCAAATTATGGACTTCCACGTGAAATTCTGAACCTTCTGCTCTATGATTGTTGTCAAGGGCTCCACTTCTGCCTATTTGGTGAAGTAATCCACTCCAATGATGACAAACTTGCACTACCCTACACCCACGAGAAGGAGCCTAAGGATGTCGAGACCCCATTACTGGAATGGTTAAGGGCTCACCACTGACATTAATAACTCCAGCGGGCAATGGGAGACATTGGCTTGTAGTTGGCAGGTTTTTACATTTTTTGACCAGGTCCATGGCATCTCTAAGTATAGTGGGCCAGTAATAGCCTTGTTTCATAGCTTTTCCTACCAAGGCCCGAGCTCCGATATGGTTACCACAGACTCCTTCATGAATTTCTCTAAGTATGTAGTTAGCATACTCATCCCCTACACATTTGAGGAGAGGTGCCAAAAACCCTCATCTATATAAATTCCCTTGCAAGATAGAAAATCTAGCTGACCTCGTTCTTAGCTTTACGGCTTCCTAGGAGTCTACTGGCAAGGTTCCATTCTGAAGATACTCTCTGATAGGGTCCATCCAACTTGGTGAGGCCAAAACAGGGAGCACTTCTTCTTCTTCAGAACTTACTAATGGCTCTGCTAGGTGTTCCACTGGTATCAATCTATCCAAGTTTTCCCGTGAGGCAGTTGCTAGCCTGGCCAGTGCATCTGCTCGCGAATTCTCAGACCTAGGGACATGTCTGATCTTAACTTGCACAAATTTCTTAATCATCTCTTGCACTTTTCTGAGATACAAGACCATTTTCTCGTCTTTGGCCTCATAAGACTGCTCTATCTGCCTCACCACGAGCTGGGAATCACTACAAATCTCAAGTTGTTCTGCTTCCATTGAAAGTGCAAGGTTGAGTCCAACAATGATAGCCTCATACTCTGCCTCATTGTTTGAAGTCTTAAACCCAAACCTAAAGGCGTACTCGACATCTATTTCATCTGGGGAGGTTAAAATAAGGCCAGCTCCACTCCCTTGAGCGTTGGTAGTTCCGTCTACTAAAAGCTTCCATACAGGGAGGTCGGGTACCAGCTGTGTTGCCTCCACATGTGCTTTTTATTTGAATCCTGCGATAAAATCTACTAAAACATGATTTTTGATTGCTATTCTTGACTTGTACCTGATGTCGAACTCACTGAGCTCGATGACCCATTTAACCAACCTCCCTAAAAATTCCGGCTTATGCAACACTTGCTTCATTGGTTGCTCTATCGGTACCTCAATAGTATGGCTTGAGTCTTCTAGCAGTTGTAACCAGGGCTAAGATGAGCTTCTCCATTTTTGGATATTTTTCCTCCGCTCCCCTCAGAGCTCTGCTGCAATAGTAGACTGGCTGCTGAGCTCTGTCTCGCTCCCTTACTAGTATTGCGCTGGTTGAGAAATTCAAAACTGCGAGATATAGAATCAGTACCTCTCCTTCCAATGGACTTACTAGGACAGGGGGTGAGCTCAAATAGTCTGTCAAAACTTTGAATGCTTCTTCACACCGGGTATTCCATTAGAAGGCCTTCTTTAAGACTTGAAAGAATGATTGGCATTTATCAATTGATTTGGACAAAAAATGACTCAATGTAGCTATTTTCCCTGTTAGTTGTTATACTTCCCTTGTGTTGGAAGGCAGTTGCATATCCATTACTGCTTTAACCTTTTCTGAATTAGCTTCAATCCCCCTGCTGTCGACTATGAAGCCCAGAAATTTACCAGCAGACACTCTAAAGGCACATTTGGCAGGGTTGAGCTTCATTCTATATTCTTTAAGGACCTAGAATGACTCTTCTAGATGCTCGATGTGGGGCTCTGCCTTTAATGATTTTACCAACATATCATCAATGTAGACCTCTATGGTCGTCCCAATCTATTTTTTAAATATTCGATTCACTAGGCGCTGGTAGGTGGCTCTAGCATTTTTTAGTCCGAAAGGCATAACCTAGTAACAGTACGTCCCTTGCTCCATCACGAATGAGGTCTTTTCTTGGTCATTGGGATCCATTCTAATCTGATTGTATCCATAGAAGGTGTCCATAAAGCTGAAGAGCTCGTGTCTAGCGGTGGCATCCACAATCAAATCTATCCGAGGTAAAGGGAAGCTGTTTTTAGGGTAGGCACGGTTGAGGTCTGTAAAATAGATGCAGAGGCGCCATTTTCCATTGATCTTCTTAACAAAGACCACATTGGCTAACCAGACTAGGTAGTCTACTTCTCTGATGGCTTTAGTATGAAGAAGTTTGTTGACCTCCTCATTGACAACTTTTTGGCGTTCTGGGGTGAAACTTCTCCTCTTCTGTTTAACGGGCTTATAGGCGAGATTTACACTGAGCTTGTGAGTGATGACTGTGGGGTCAATTCCTTTCATGTCTTCTTGCTTCCAGGCAAAGACTTTCATATTTCTCCTTAGGAACTGAATCAAGAGTTCTTTGATTTTCCTGCTCAACTTTGATCCTATGTAAACTAGGTGCTCTGGCTCTTCATCAAGCTGAACTGGCTCCAATTCTTCTGATGACAGGGGTCTAGTATCCAACTCATCTCTTATGTCGAGCTCATCTAACTGGATATTTTCTATCTCCTTTTTTACAAATGCCATGTAGCACTCTCGCGCTACACGCTGGTCTCCACGAACCATTCCGACTACATTTTCGATAGGAAACTTTACTACGAGGTGGTAGGCAAACGGAATAGCCTTTATGTAATTGAGGGATAGCCTTCCAAGCAGCATGTTGTATGCAAAAGGTGCATCAACCACTAAGAACCTTACAATCGTGGTGGCCTGGTTGTATGCAAAAGGTGCATCAACCACTAAGAACCTTACAGTCGTGGTGGCCTGGTAAAGTGGGTCTCCTAGGGTGAGCACAAGTTGGATGGACCGTAGGAGCAACACCCTTTCTCCTAAGAATCCCAACAAGTGAGTGCTTACTGGCTCAAGTTTTTCCTTTCCAATGTCTATTTTGTCAAATGCAGACGCGAAAATGATGTCTGCCGAGCTGCCATTGTTGATCAAAATTCGATAAACAGTTCGGTTGGTAACAATGGCTCTTACCACCAAGGGATCATCGTGGGGATGCTGGCAGCCCTCTAGGTCTAAGTCTGAGAAAGTGATGGTCGTATCCAACCGTGGTGTCTTGGATATAGTATGCACTCCTAGTGTCTCATCAGCTCTGATTCTGCGTAAGTGAGCCTTCCTTGCTATGCTAGATTCTCCGCCTTCTGCAAATCCTCCAGATATCACTCTGATCTCTCCCAAAGGTTGCTGATGTTGCACAGGGGCTTGTTGCTAAGGAGTTGGAGGTGGCTAAGCTCGGTTCTGATTGTCATTGGCTACAAAGCGTCTCAACTGTCCTTGTTGGATCAAGAATTCAATCTCCTTCTTTAACTGGATACAATCATCAGTGTGATGGCCATGATCCCTGTGGTATTCATAGTACTTGGTGGGATCTCTTTTTGCTAGATCTGCCTTCGTCCGAGGTAGCCATCTGAGGAACTTCTCATTTTGTACTTCATACAGGATTTGCGATATCGTGGCAGTGAGAGGAGTGAGCTGCCGAGGTGCATATCTTGGTTGCAACTCTGACTAAGGAAGACCTAAGTGATCTCTGACATCTCCCTTTCTATTGGGAGAGTGATCCCTGTCTCTTTTTGGAGACCTATCTCGTCCTCTTTTTTTCCTAGGACTTTGATCCCTCCTCTTTTCTTCCTTCACCTTTTCCTTCTATGAGGATGAGTTCCCTACCTTTGAGAGGAGGGCTTCCTTNCCTATCTCGTCCTCTTTTTTTCCTAGGACTTTGATCCCTCCTCTTTTCTTCCTTCACATTTTCCTTCTATGAGGAGGAGTTCCCTACCTTTGAGAGGAGGGCTTCCTTGCCATTAATATATTTCTCTGCTTTAGCCAGTACCTCTGTCATGCTTGCTTGCAGGTTCTTGGATATTGTGAACATCGAATCTTTCGATTGCACTCCTAACCCAGCAATGAAAGCTATGATGGTGAAATTCTCATCTGGAACATCTACCTTCAGGGATTCTGAGTTGAACCTTTGGACATAAGATCGCAGGTTCTCGTTAGGCCCCTATTTCACATTCAATAGGTGGTAACTTGGCTTTCGGTAGGTCCGGGCTCCTATGAAATGGGACACGAAGGATATGGAAAGCTTCTTGAAGAAAGAGATTGATGTCGGGGGGAGTCTGTTGAACCAGGCTAGGGCTGAGCCTTTTAGCGTGATGGAGAAGGCTCGGCATCACACAGGGTCCTGATATTCATGCAGCTCCATCTGATTTTTGTAGGTGTTGAGGTGGTCCATGGAATCTTTAATCCCATCAAATGTCTCTATCTGCGGCATTCTGAACTTTGGAGGGGGGGAAATGCAATACCCCAACAGTAAATGGGGAATTGGTTTGTTACACCAATGCATCCATTATCATTGGAGTCTTACCCCCTCACGGCTTCCTTCATGTGACTGAGCTGCTGCTAGATGCCTCTGAAGCGTTGTTCCTAGTATTGTTCTCTCATTTCCTATAGAAAAAGAAGAAAATTATTTTTCTCGACCCCATCATTTTGACTCTGTGCTTCTTTGTTATCACCATTCTTAGGGAGTTGTTGGGGAACCTATCCCATGGTCTGGCTATTATCCCCTCTTTTGTTGTCCTCGTTGAGGGGATCGAGATGTTGACGCTCCCTTTGTGGGGGATCTCCTTGAGCTGGTCTTGCCTACTGAGGACCTTGCAAGAGCTTCAAGAGCGCCTCGTTCTGCTGGAGCAGGTGCTGGTTGGCTAGGCGAAAAGTCTCCAATTCGTTATTCGTATGAGGATTCGTCATAGGAGAATTGACCTCGACAGCGGGGAAGAAATCTTGAAGATTTTCCTATTGCCTGCTGCGAGTGGCCTCCTGTTGGTTCTGCATCCGTGGGGGATTCATCTGGCTTCTGCTCATGTTGCATGTGGAGACCATCAGTTGCTGGAAGGTTCAGCTAGTTTGTAACAAGAACAATCATTCCGACAGACGGCGCAAAATTGATGGTGTTTAATTAAATGGATTGAGCAGAACGTATAAACTACATTGGCTAGCTTGGATCTAAGTATTTCAAAGTTGGGGAATGGGGATGATTTGCACAATGAAAGTATAGTTGTTAACCGATCTCGGGAGCTCGGCTAATCCACTCTTAAAGGGAGTCTCTTGCTCCTTGGATCTATATTGATGACAGCTATAAATTACAGAGTGTTTCTCATACAATTGGGGGTCTCTTCCCCTCGATGGAGGCGTTGTTCAATATTTATAGTCCGATTCCCATCTCTAAGGGATCTACAGTGAGATCTCTGCCCTTCATCTGCGGGATTTCCCTTAATTTTGGGAGAGGATCTTGGGTGATTGAGAGTTTCGTGCCTTAATTATTGTCTTCTGTTGTTTTGGAGATGCCTCCTGTTAGCCAATTGATCCTTTCTCATCTCCTTTACTCTTTTATCCGAAGGGAGCTCAAGGTTTGGGCCTCTGAGCCCTGGACTCCTTATCTGACCTCCTTGTCTGACCTCCTTTCCCGAGCTCATACTTAGTTAAAATCCTTTCTATGTATCATCAGAACCCATGAACCATATTAATCAACTAGTCATAACCCACATCTAAATATACAATGTAGCATAAAGTCAAATTGTTTAAAAATTGATATCACGATATTAAATAATAATTTTTTTTCTTTTCTTTTTTTAATAATATGATTTAAAATTAATTGCTACTCATTATGGTACATGAAAATCAATTAATAAAAAATTAAATAATATAACTTGTGATAGAAATGAACGAGAAAATATGTAAGGGATAAAAATTCATAATTTTATGTGTTTTATTAGATAGATTGTTGCATTGAAGCCATGCATTTTACAGATATAGTAGCATGAGAGTAATGATATCTGTATGCATGAATAGGAAAATGTTATACTCACCAAATTTTTTTATCAAATTTTTTATCATAAATGATGTGATACAATCTCCGTCATTGAATATTAATGAGACCTACTTATCTGATAGTGAAAAGTTGTGCCACACCATTTGGAACGAAGATATAAAAATTTAGTAAGCATAACATTAATCGCGGGAATATTAGCTCTTGGGTACCTTCTTCTTAAGTTCCTTTACATGTACTGGTGGAGCCGGTAGTAGACCAGGAGGCATAGGCCTACCCTAAATTTTGTTTTTTAAGAAAAAATTATTTGTATATTCAAAATATTTTTTTCAGTATATTGACTCAGCCATTCTATCAATTTCTTGTTCTATCGATTAATATAAACCTATATGTGAATTACTATGAATTTGTGGACTCGTTACGGACATATTTGGATAAGTTTTGGGCATGTTGTGCTCATTTTACAACATTTTGAAACTCGTTATGGGGTCATTTTGTTGTTATCTAAAAGTAGGGGTCACTGTATATGTGTGTGTGTATCAAACTAATCCGCACTACAAGCTTTTTCAAAAAACAGCTGGATTTAAAAAAAACACCCAAACATAGTGGTTTTACTGGCTTATTTCTGCTTAGTTTTAACTCAATCATGCATAACAAATAAAAATCTCCTTCATGGAATTTCTTTCATGCAATTGCATCGAATCACTCTTTATTTGAGGTTAACGGTTGCTCTAATAATGGTCACTGCATCGCTGTTGAACTTTAAAGTCGCGGCTTTTAATCTTATTATCCTCTTCTCCTGTGATAGTATTTAATCGGAAAAAAAAGTTTAAAAAAGAAAAATCACTCGTCGTTATATCTCTGATTCACCGCTCTCAGGATATGATTATTCCTCCGGTGTTTGGCAATTCGAAGGATATGGTACGTCGGGGGTGTGTATCATGCAAGTTTTTGGAGCTAGTACTCATGCAACAACCCTAGTTCTCGGAGTATGCAATGGTGCATTGTCATACTACAATCGTCTAGTCATTGTCCCGGACATCTACGATCGTTGGTTCCGACTAAACGTAATCCATGATGTTGAAGCCGAGGATGTGAAGGTATACATCGATGGAGTTCTCCAGTTGGTAGCACCTGGCCAAGGGGGAGCCTCTCACAATTTCACATGTGGAGTCTATGCACAAGAAGATAATTCCAACTGCATGGAGTCTCGTTGGAAGGATATCAAAGTTTTTAAGAAAATGTGATAGATTTTGGGTATCCCATTTTGTGGAGAATATATTGAGTATTACGGTTATACCACGTCAAGCTGACGTGGTATAACCATCTAATAATAAGACAACAAGTAGACAAGTAGATTCAACAAGAATAGTTATTACATGACGTGGATGTATAGTTATCTACTTGTTGTCTTGTTATTAGGCAATTACACTATATAAGCATGACGTGATGTAACCATTGTGACGTATTGTAAACGTTACATCCAATATTTACTCTATTTTGCGGGAGCGACCAAAAAAATAGAAAAAAATAGAGAAATTTAAATAAGGAAAAGTTATACTAATCCAACCATGTAGTTGTTTCATATCACTCATATGTACATCTCGTAGCTGCTTCCTCCTTTGTAGAAAGGAAAAGAGTTTCTTATGCCTTTGTTTTTCTCTTTTATTCGACCCTTATTTGCTTCATTCTATACACAGCAATGACTTGGAGGCTAACTGAAAACCTAACGAAAAGTTAATAGAAAAGTCAAACTTTTGCAATCCAATTAAATAGATAGCAAATCTCTGTCCATGTGCCACTCACATGAGAGTTATGAGGGGAGATTATCGAAAAAAGATCCACAAAATAAAAAAAAATAAAAAAATAAAAAAGAGAGAGAGAAAATACACACAGGTTACACAAATTAAAGGAAAAGATCCTAAAAAAGACAATTTGCCTTAATCTCCGGTTGCCATATTTGTGTGGAGTCATCCTTGATTGTAGGCAATCTAATCGCAGACTTTTGCTCATATCATTAGTATGCATAAGACGACAAAGAAGACAAGGAGCAACTCTGGTGATAACGAAGACTAGCTCGAAACTCAAACATCCTAAATTTAAACCTTAACAATTTCTTGGAACAAAATCATGAAAAATTTATCCTTGATGAATACCTTAATTCCAACGTGAATGATTTATCTTTGCCCAAGAAAAGAATTAATCGAACTCATCCAAACATCCTTGACCGTTAAAAAATAAAAGCAAAATACATTTTAGACTTTATGCAATTCTCACTCTAGGATATAAGATTGTTATGTTCTAACTACTCCTAATGGTCTTGAATCTAGAATGATATGTCCTAGCTACTCCTAATGGTCTTGAATCTGGAATGACCAATTCTGTTGTTGTGTCTACATAGGCTGGCAATGCCCATCATCTCTATTACTTTCAGCTTTTCATTAACATTTTTGATTAGGTTTAACTTCCTAATTGACAAATTGTTCGTGTTACATAGTATTCTTCAACCACGGTCCATTGCAAGTGTATATACATAAAACAGTTTCAAAAAGAAAATGTGTTTCACAATCACACTATTATTTAAAATTGTTATTTTGTAAACACGCTTTGAAATTGAAAATCTCATCTAAAACCACACTTTCATCCAAAGAATAGGTAGACTGGGAAATAAGTTAAAAAATAATAAACTGATAATACAGATTTGTCCATGGTATACCCAGAGATTTTTTCCTCAAAGGAGGAATAACTAAAGAAATCAGTGTAAAAAATGCAAACCGAGTTGCAAATACATCAAGTGAACCTCTATATATATAGATAATGGTAAGTGTACAGTCTTGAAATAAAACACATGATAAATAAATCTATATATAAATAGTAAATTATTAAATTGGGTAATTTTATGGGATGCAGAAATGTTCTGTGAATATGTTTTTACTCTGCAATTGAATCAAAAGATGAGAAAAATACTCTTAACTGCAACGATCCAGTTCAGAATTCTTGAGACGACATGGACATGAATCTAGGTCATGCCTTGCTGCTTCATGGTCTCCAATGTCCTCTTTCGCATCGTCCAGAATGCAGTGTAATATCGGTTCTGCAATTTGAAGATCATTCAAACTTAGAAAAGCCGAAAGTGATAATGCTTTAGGAGATACTACAAAAGCATTTAAGAAAGAGTCACAGATAAAATCTAGTCCTATCAGGAAGTGGTTCATAGAAATATATTTCCACGATAGTTCTGGCCTTGATGCATCGATATACTAGTATGTTTACTATCTTAGGATCAAAATTTTAATCATATATGCTGTTCACATTTCATGAAGTAAAGGATAACTATGTTAAATTTACAAGTCCAATCATGATTTCATTTTCAATCTTGTTCACCCAGAAAAATATGCTTCAATTAACTGGACTAGTTCAAAATCTAAGAAGATTTGAATCCTCTCTCATGGAACATAAGAAATAGTTCAAACTAACAGATATCTTTGCAGTTTATAAATACTTATCAAGATGGCTGATTAAAAGGAAAATCGTGTCCCTTTTGAGAGGAAACCTGAGAATACCGAGTTCCCCATATTCAGTTATCAATAGATTTTTCAATTGGATTCCAATTTGAGCAATAAATCAGCTACTGATACACAAACTAAATACCAAATTTACACCAACATGAATATAGCA
Source organism: Ilex paraguariensis (assembly GCA_963454935.2). Taxonomy (NCBI): domain Eukaryota; kingdom Viridiplantae; phylum Streptophyta; class Magnoliopsida; order Aquifoliales; family Aquifoliaceae; genus Ilex; species Ilex paraguariensis. The sequence continues at coordinate 277,619 of CAUOFW020000959.1, read as the reverse complement.
CTGTTATCAGAATAGTGGTTCCAAAATATTCAATACAAAGATATGAGACGTTTATGTTGTCCAAAGTATGGCCCAAGTAACTTTTGATACAGCATTCATCCTTGAAGGCGAACATATCAGTACTTTTCCCATATAAACAATAACAATTTAAATGATCCTATTTCATGTTAGAAATTGTAGCTGATGCATACTAGAGCAGATAATATATAAAAGTCTGACAGCGAATCCAACAGTTTTCACCGTATCTAGCCCTTTCTTACATGTTGCTTTTCAGCAACTTCTATGATGTATGCCATGCCTATGAATGTTTCATAGCAGGGCATCCAATGCTGGGTGTAACAACAAAATTTCAGGCTGCCATGTGTGCCTGTGGGCCACATGGATTTGAGATTGAGGCAGCTTCTTTGTACAAAACTGAAAAAACTTCAGTGTACAGTCTACTCCAAGCATCCCACATTAGAGGGACCAATACTAGGTGCTGGCCACTATTTGTTTTCCTTCCTATTTTTACATTTGATACATCGAATATTTGGCAAAAAGAAAACACTTTGCAGCATACACTTGTTATCAAATTACCCGGGACTCTTCATTACTTTAAGGAGTTTGTGGGCTCGAGTGGGCATAGAATTTTTTCAAGTCTTAAGAGATTACCAGTCATAATAGTCTGGTGTAATGATGATACAATGAACTTTAAGTATTCAAATTTTGGAAAAAAAAAAGATAAATAGGTATAGATTTGTATTCTTTCCCTAATAGTCTGATAGTTCTATTGGATAATCAAGCAGCAATATGTCAAACACACATTCTTTCCTGATTCCCTTGTTTAATTTCTAGCACAACTAGAGACACATTTTGAAGTTTCCATGCAGGTGGTGAGAAACTTACTTGCATCATTGATCGAGGATTTGTAGTATAGGTAGTTTCAATGGTCTTCTCTTTCTGTTGTAAGAGAATTGAAGAGTTAAAATTGTAACCCATAATGCCGTATTCTTTATAGAAACAAACTGTTTTCTCCAAATTGAGATTACCTCCACTTGAAATCCATAATGAAGAGCAACCTTTTTCACGTCCTCCAAACTCGGCTCAATTGACATCTCCTAGAAAGAAATTAAGAAAAAACCAATATAGGACCACTAGACATAGGGATGCATGTGTATCTTTGTAAGGGAAGGGAAAGAATCTTACATCTCCCTGACCATACATATCTGCAAAGTGATACAGTAGGGGCCCCAAGTTTATCCAGACCTACCAAAGAATCACATTAAGTAATGCATGACAAAACAAAATAAAAAGAATTTAACGAGAAACTCATTCAATCTACTTACTCCCCCTTCTCTGAGAATTTTCGAAATGATCTCAATGTATTCAACAATATTGTGCGCTGTATCAAGGAAAAAACAGGTCACCACAGCATCCCAGGCTCCTGCAAATAGAATAAAAAGGAATCCATCAGCGTATGACTTTGAAAATATAATATATATTTAGCATGTAGCCTTCGAAGAGACTGACAGATACATCAAATTTACAAGGAGCTCGAAGGCATTCCTTTGCGAATTAACTATGTGAAATCAGAACGTAATCTGTTTGCCCACTGTCTATCAGATCAGAGATGCTGCCAAACCATAGAAACTCGTACGTTCAGAGGTGCTGCCGAGGCAGAGAAACCCATAGATTCTAAAGGCTACGAAGAATCATTACCTAGTTTGGTCCCCACTAACCGAAAAGCTGGAAGGGTTGTGGACTGAGTAGACTTAACCTTTTGGATTACTAGGTACTAGAAATTATCCAAATTTTGGTTCAAAATGAATGGATTGAAAATTGAAATTCCCTTGTTTCGAAAAAACAAAGTTGTTTGGGAGTGTTTGGGAATTAAAATTTTCAATGTTTCCGAATTCGTCAACTAAAATAATGCTGCTTCCTCTTTATCTCAAGGACAAAAGTGGTGGTGGGAACATTGCTGTTTAACAAATTGATGAATCATTGATGTTATTCGAAATGACTTCCGCTTCAAATTAATTTTTTCTTTTGTTCTAACTGGATTTCGTGGACATGGATGTTTAGACAATAAACATGCTCAATTAATCACTCATTCAACTTATAACATAAAGAAATTGTAATTTATATTTCTAAATGCTTCCAATAAGTCATCAATTTTTTCCCTATTTTGATTATATTTTTGAAAAATTTCTATTTCTAACCCAAACTATGCACCAAATTTGAATTTTGATTATTGGATAGAAGGTAGCAGCCTTTAGATTCAAACCTGTGATTGTTAGCACAAGAATGTTTTCACTACATGTTCAAAAGCTACATTTTTGGAAATTTTTAATAAAAAATACAAGGGTCCTAGGGGAATACACCTTTCACTAGATAGGCATTTTAAAACACAGTGAAATTGCCAAGCCCATAAAAACTGAAGAGTCCAGTTGGACAAAGCACTAACCCTTTCTCTGGGGACACAGGAGATAAGCAGTATATATCCCACTCTGATTTCTGAATAATTCTCTATGAGAGCTTGGGTTTGTGTTCATCTAAGTGGAGAAATGTGTCACCGTTCCCAACTAACAAACACCTAGCCCTCTTGCCTATAAAGGGCAGCAAATATAGAAATCAGTCCCAGCAAGGGGCCTCCACTATGGAGAGCTATGGCAGAAACGCTTACATCCAGGATTTAAACCCAACGGAATATGCATATCACCCTTTTCAAACAATCAATAACCATGTTTCTTTCTCTTTCTTTTACAATAGCACGATATGTTCTTATGATCATATTAATGCATCCACTTGCATTTAACTATACATAGTCATATCATTTCTCAGAGCATTAAATAAAAAACTGCAAAAATAATTTTGCAATTGGTGTTAAAAATTTCTTAATTACACGATTTTATTTGAAAAATGAAAGTATTCATGCAGATTCCATATCAAAAAATATCAACAAGGAAGTTGTGCAAATTAATTTGGAAGATGAAATGGCAATACATTCTAGGCAATACATTACAAAGTAACATTAAGAGACATATCCAATAGAAACATAGTACTTCAATGATAACTAAGAACTTTAAACCTTCGGAAAAAAAAGAACTTAAGTTAATAAACAATGTACAATATATTGAGATGAATTTTGGTACCTGGGTTGGCTACTTGCTATTATTCTAGTACCTACTCAAAAATTTTCACTCTGAAAATCTCCTATTATCTTGCAGCTAGTAGACCAGAATTATGTGAGCAAAATTACAAATGTCTTATAAACTATTAGTAAGAAAAACACCATTTTCAGATGTTTCGCAGACTAGTAACATACCTTGTATTAGATCTACAAAATATCCTTAAAATGAGACAACCAACGTTTCTTAGAATCAAGTAATCAATTTACATGGGTCCCGATAAAAAGAAAGTTACAAGGATCCACCTAAGCATGACCAAAATGTGCTGCAATGATAACTCTGATGGAAATATCTAATAGAATCCTCTACCCTTGTTCTAGTAAAATACTCGTATCAGATTTAAATGAATATCCAACATGCTGATCAACAATTCCTTCCTATTATCAACTCAATTCTGCAAGAACCAAAAATTTAAGCAATATTGCTTTGAACGATATCCACTTCCTACAACCTGCGCTTTGTAGAAACAAGTATGGGGCTGAGATTTGACACAAACAAGGTGTGTACAATGTCGCAACCCTTGAAAATCAAGAAGGGCACAGCCATACATGTGTGCGTGTGCACAATAAAGATGGATGAATACGTACGCCCAGAAGAGAGAGATTGTGTGTGTGTGTGTGGGTGTGTGTGTGGGTTATATCTGTATTAGATTAGATAAGTTCAATTTTTAACCCCTGCATGCTATTTTAAGGTAAACGAGAATTTGCAATGTATGTCCATATGAGGTTGTGTAGAAATTAATTTTTAGCATTAAGAGAATGTGAAAAAAATTGGGACAAACAAGCTACTATCCCAAGTTGAGTTAGAAAAAATGATCTTTTACTCCGATGAAACTTCATTTCAGGCTGAAATAGGTGAAATGCAATGCAGACCATCTACTAACTATGAAACAGAGATACTTCTTCAAAATCGACATATTCGTATTAGATATAATATCGAATACGATACTTAAGGATACACATCGGATGCGTATCCAATAATAAAATGCAGAGATACTTTGTGGATACTTCTATACACCAAACAATGTAAATGATTTTAAATTTTAATCATAATCCCTTCTTTTTGAATTCCCATGCAATACAATCCATCAACAAAAATCTATGACTTTAAAATTATCTATGCATTTTTTGCATTTTTTTGTATTTTTTGCATATTTTTTTGGATACCTTCAATTGGGCCCACCTTAATGACTTAAAAAAACAAAATTGGGTTCATTCTTTGGCCTATCATAGAGAGGAGAACAAATCTGCTGGGTTCTTAGAAAAAAAAGAAAGAATATGAGTCATATCAAATCTCTTGGAATCAACAATAAAAAAAAAGCAATATTATTTAGACCTAATTTACTGACCTAATCATTCATAATCATAACTATTAGAGTGACAGTGGACCCCAATATTTGTTGGAACTCACAACCAATTCAATAATTGTAATGGATGAGGTCAGCAAATTATGTTAACAAATTAGATTCAAATAGTATTTAATGTCTGACTCATTCCATTGTCATTTTTGATGACATTGATAATAAAATTTTCATGAATCACTTTCAATGTATGAAAACTAGTAGGTTCAATTGTAAATGATTATAATTAGCGTCATTTTTTTGTAAAATGTTATAATCAACCTTTTTTTAGTTATTTTTTGTTTGCATAGACTATGTATCCGAGCTTTTTGACCTTTTATGTTTAATAAAACTTTAAGTATTAAATACGATATAAAAAACATAAATGTATGATATTACTTTTATCTATTAGAGGATAAAGTAGAACTTGTGGCTAAGTGTGCTCACCCTAAAACATATTTCTAGCTCTGCCACTGGTGTGCTTTGTCAGTTCACAGTTGTTAGAACTTGCCCTGGTTGTATTATGACTAATAATACCATCCTTTATGCCAAGATGAGAAAAACTCTCTTTGAGTACCGAGAAATACAATGGTAATATTTCTTTAAAAGTTTGGGATTGAGATGACAAATTCCTACTTGGTAATTCAACAAGTCTCTGTATGATGGTAGATTCACCTCCATCCGTGAACTGAAAATTTGATCCTCTAGCACATCCACTAGCTGGTTCGCAATTTGTGATGGAGGTGGCAAGATAATTGGAATTGGCAATTGTGCCAACAAATAAGCGACTCCACCCATAGGAGGGCAACATAGGAAGCTCAAAAGTATATCGATCTGGATACAAGTCTTCCACCTTGAAAATAGAAAAGATATCCAATATTCAAAGGTAAATCAAGGTGATGGACATATGGTCCAAGCTTACAAAAAATACGAAAAGTTCTAGTGACTCAAGCATGTAACTTCTTAAAGGAATTTTTAGAGTAAAGCTCAAGATGCAAATGAACCATGACGTAATCTCTTTAATTGGAATTCAATATTCCTACCATTAGTAGCGAATATATAATTCTCATTACAAAATGCAATTGTTTGTCTTATGTTGCCATGAATGTCACTGATATGTTGGGCCAAACACTCCCCAACAGACTCTAAAGGACAGGAATGAAAAGGTAGAGGCAACAAGTCAATAAGTTGTCAAGAGGAATGACCGTAATCAATCTCAAAAGGGCACTTACATAAACTCTACAACCAGCAATAACAAATCTCCATTCTCGCTTTCCACCAACTAGAATCTTAAGCAAATACCATGAAAAATGATTAATAATAGTCTCACCATCAATTTAGGGGTGGAAAGCCGGAAAAAACTTAAGCCTAGTCCCAAAGAGCTTTCAAAGTCTCCTCCAAAAGTAACTCACAAATTTGACATTTTTTGACACAAACGGAGTAAAACGCCCTTTCTAAAGAGTACCTTGGCTACGTGTGAAGCATCAGTAAACTTGGGGCAAGGAACAAAATGTGTCATTGAAGAAAACCGACCTATGAGAACATGAATGAAATTGTGACCTCAAATTGTCTTAGATAACCCCTACAACAAAATCTAGTATAAGATCCCTTCATGGTGTCCATGGAGCTAGTAATGGTGTTTATAACACAATGTCTTGTTTCCTAACCTTTGCTAACTAACAAGTTCGACACTTTGTCACTATCCTAGAGACATCGTGTCTCAGCCTGGACTGAAAAATCTATCTTTAACTAGTGCAAATATCTTATCCCTACCAAAATGTCATGGCAAACCTTCTACATGAAACACCCAAACTAAGAAATCACTAATTGAATGGTAGGGAAAACATAACCTAGACCTTCAAACAACTAAGCATCTCTAATAAGAAGGTCAATGCAATCATGCCGCTTCCTAGGCTTAATATCCCCAAAAATAATATTAATGTCGCAACAAGATTGCATTGACCTGATTGCCTCTTCATTCAAGCACATGGACACTCATTGTCTGTAAAATAACTACAGCTTGACTAAGAGCATCCACAACCTTATTCTCTATTCCCACCCAGTAGTGGAGCACAAAAGTTTACTCCAGAAAGAACTCAACCTGCCTAATGTGCTTAGCATCAACTTTATCTAGAAGCTAAAGTATAGCAATATGTCAAGATAAAACACAAGCTTTGGAGTCAGAAGATATCACCTCCAAATGGGGAGAAATCTACACAACGGCGCAAAACTTTATCATATATAGCGTATCTCAGTTTAGCCTTACTAAGTTTTTCACTGAAGTATGCTATAGAATGACCCATTCTCTTTACTCAATACGTACAACAAATGGATCACAGATGACTTGTAACACTTTTAAAAAAGTCTAGTTGATGTCGTATCTCACAAAAAAGTTGAATTTTCTCAGCCACGAATAAACGTTGGAGATGGGATAAATGATGTAGATTGATTTTTAAATTTATTTATTTGGATATTATTTAGTATTTATCTTTTAGTAGTAGGGATGTACTAGAAGTCTTAATTTTAGGTTAGGTCCTATATAAAGGTATTGTTGTATTAGTATTTGACAAACTGTGGTTTATGAATGATTGTTTGAAATATTGAATCTTCTCCCTCCTTTTATCTGATTTTTCTTCCTTTTTTAATTGATTCTACTTCTTGATTCTTTTCTTAAATTCTTCTTAATCTTCTCTTCTCATATTTAATTTCTTCGGCCTACTCTACATCTCACTTCCTAAGTAATGTACACACAACCAGATCCTTTACAATAACTTAATATATGGGTTTCCATTTTTTCAAATGAATGTTGAAGACCTATTGATTCTAACAACTGATTACCGGGTTGATTATTCGGACCTTTTAATTCATTGGCGTAGATCTTGGACCTATTTTCTTAATTCTTCTTAATCTTCTCTTCTCATTTTTAATTTCGTCGTCTTGATCTACGTCGCATTTCCGAAGTAACATACGCACAACCATATCAATTACAATAACTTAATATATAATCTACAGTTTCTGGTACCAAAGTTAAAGGTACCTTCCACAAAGGGGAAAAAAAAAAAACTAAAGTCAAAGGAAAAGTAGCCAACAATTATGACAACAGAAAAAATCATTTCCTTCTAAATGATCAGTTATCAAAAGGTCAAGTGTATTTTGTCACATATTATCCAAAATTTTCCTCTGCACTGATATCACAAATATTATGATGAATCAATTACATAATAAGAAATCAACGCATAAAGAAAGATGTCCTGGTATCTGTCCTACCTACTTGGCTTGGATCGCTGTAGACTTCAACAAAGTCACCACCACACATCGAAAAGCCTTCAGTAATCCCTGCACTGTTTCCAAGGGGAGTCGATGATAACTTGAGCAACAACCATTAAAGGTGCATGTGGAAGTCACAAGAACATGGAACACTGCAACAATATGGCTCAGGCTAGTTTCCAAGATGATTAACCTAAGTGCCATGCTCATTTCTACAGTAAGTGGCAACTACTAAAGAAAAACTTAGAGAAAATCTGATACTGTTGGTATTATAGCATAATGCTTCAAAGAAGAAAACATATTGCTTTCAGGGCACCACAGGATATTGTCCAACATGATTCTGTGAATGTACCAAAGAAGCCCAGATATTTCCAGTGTTTCAACAAAGGAAAGGACAAAATTTAGCATCCAATAAACTAATTACAATACAGAATCTTCAAGAGAGTGTTAACAAGGCTATGCCTCTTGACATTTTGCAAAATATTCGCATTCCCAAAGTATTGGTTTAGCCATTGGTAACTCTTTAACAGTGGAAAGGGCATCAAAACTCACCAACGGCGACTCTGTTTGACAAGTGTCCCATCGGTTAATCTAAAAACTTTCATCATGTGATTTATACACAGCCAATATGACTGTCCTGTCCTCTCAGAAAAGCACTTTCCGACTAGGTCTGCTCAGGCCAAAATTTACATATCTTTCACAAGTTGCCCAAGTAGAGTAGGATTTATTCTGTGTTCTCCACTTCAAGCTAAAATGTAACATTGGGAAGAAAAAGGCAATGCTACAATATGTCTGAATGAATACAAGCAGGAATTCCATACACCAGCAATCGGAAGTCGTAAGGCTTTTGGTGGATCTCCAATAGACAAGCAAAAACCTCTAAGGAAATGATCACCAACTAGTGAAATTCATGAGTATGCAGATGAAGATGTCTAGTGAAGAAAGCCTGGGCAATCCTTCAGTATGCCCTACTGCGAGCCGTTGGCTGTTACTTAGTGAAACAGAATACCATTATGATCACCAAAGCTCCCATATTTGCTTGTGACTTGGAACAAGACTATCCTAGAACATAACATGAAAAATTCAAGAGTACAAAAGTATTGATATTCTAATAAAATTCCTGCAGGAAAATATTGTTTCTGCCTACCAACCTATATCTATATCAGGGACCACCTAGCCAAGCTAATATTTGCCAATTTACTATTGTAAGTAACAAACCCATAATTTCACAGCAGGAGCGGGAATCCAAAATTAAGACAAAAATAAGACCATGTCTGTATTACTTCTTTGTCCTGGGAACCCTTCTAATCTTGCTGCAAAATGGTTCATGTAATGAAGGAATGGTTGAAGGAGGCGAAGGGAAGTGAAAGTGAAGGAAAGAGAGGTTGAACAGTAGCCATAGGGAAAGGAAGGGGCCATTCGTTATCTTTTCTTGGATCATGCAAGAAGGAAAATAGGGCAATTCAAGTGTTTTAAAGAGATTTACCATTTTGCCCAGGTCTAGTCAAAGGTTGAGCACATATAAAGGGAAAACTTGTCCAAAAGAAGCGAGTGCTCTAGCTCCTCCAATATTTCCAATTTGGGGGGATAAGTTTCGGTGGGCCCAGGGGAAAGCGTTCTCTCCAGCTTACCCCCCTCCATTTTTCCTTCCCCTTCACTGCCTCCCTCCTTTCCTACAACCTTTCATATCTACCAAATGTCATGGAAGTCATGCTGAAACTAGGGCCCCTTGGTCAAAATTTTCACTGAGAACTTGAGAAGGGAGAAAAATTGCAAGCTACTTCCTAAGAATCAAACACAAAATTAAAAAGAGAAACTGTCAAGAGTTGGCATAAATTGCACAATTAAAGCCATTCAAAAAAAAGGAGGGGGAGGAAAGGATGAAAGTAAAAATGGTTTATGTCAGTCACTAAGCAGATTGGCATTGTTTTCAAGACGCATAGACTCACAATGAGATCGTTGTATTTCTTACAGCATCTAAATGTAATTTTTAACTAACAGCATTCTAAGATCTTCCAAAACTATTCCATGTCAGCCCAACTTTTTCATCCCTATACTATGCTCCCCCAACACATGCCAACCGGGTTTCACGGCTATGGAATTTTTGCAAGACAGCCAGTAGTGCAACCCCTTTTAGGCACATGGCTCTTCATTCATTGCTCACGAACTCACAGCTTCTCCAGAAGCGACTAGTCACCTCCAGTGCTCCACCGAAATGCAGTCATTTTTTCATATCTTAGGCAATTAAAATGTTTGTTGAAATGTTCTTTAAAAATTGCAGGATGATTCAACGTGCAGGGACTCGTAACACCATTTAAAGGTTTACTTTTGTGAACAAGACTTGAACAGAGGCCAAAAAGCACTTGGGTGAACGACGTGAAGATGGATATTACCGCAAACAGGAACTCAAAACTCAGGATAGATCTTCATGTTGAAAATTAATTTACACAGAGGTTGGGTTGGGATCATGGCCTCAGTTTGGACTAAATAGCTCTTCACATAGAACTAAATGTCAAGATTACTAGCATACGGATACAGATACAATATGGACATGGCAATACAGAAAAATAGAAAAAAAAGTGGGATATAGATGCAGCAAGATACTTAAATAAATATTTCTATATATTTTACATAGTGTACAATGGTATAAAATTAATGAATGCTGACAAGCCTATTGTATACTGAATATATTAAATATTATAGGATATGTCAAACACATCCATAAATCTTAATTGACCAAGAAAAGAAAAAGATTCCATTATTCTGGTATTCCAATGAAAAACTCATCTAGAATATTAGATATACAATAAACTGTAATAGATATTCAAATGTGTCTCTTGATTTTCACTTCTAGAGGGATAAAATCTCAATTATGAGATTAACGATATCTTATGAAAAGGTCTGGTTCAATAAACATCACACTAAATAGGTAGCTATTTTGAGGTCAAAATAACATTTTTTCTTGAGCAAACCCCCATATTGTTATTTTGATTACTTCAATTATTTATTTCAATAACGTATTTTAAAAGTAAAAAATGATATATTTAGCTCCAAAGTATCTCCATCGTATCCTACATGTATCACTTAACAATCTTTGTCCAATGTTACTTGGATCGTAGATCGATTTGGTACGTGGTATAGGTACGCGGTATAATGGGGGTAGGTTGATTTGGTACGCTATTTTAAGTCGTAGTTCGTTTTTTATAGGATCGCTTTGTCTATTCGATGAGATTATATATGATTGTACATTCATATACACACAATTAACTGATATTCAATTNTGATTTGGTACGCTATTTTAAGTCGTAGTTCGTTTTTTATAGGATCGCTTTGTCTATTAGATGAGATTATATATGATTGTACATTCATATACACACAATTAACTGATATTCAATTTGGGATTTGAGTTACAATTTGAGATCGAGAATTTAGGTGATCTAAATCACGAACCCACTCCGTTTCGGGTTGTGCGACCCCGGTTTGTGGGATGGTAAGGGTATCTACGATCCCGATATCTATGTCCTTGACATACCAAAAACATATCAGCCACGTATTTCGGCGTGTCCTAAATTTATCCAAAATTAAAGGAAATTCAAAATGTTCAAGGCATATTTGGTTGTTTCCGACATGTATTCGGTTGTATCTGAGGCAAATCTATATCCAATACATATTAGATATGGAGTACAAATACTACAGTTTTGATGAGGTGTTCGTGCTTAGGGATGGCAGTAGATCAGGTAAGAATGGGTATTCGCCCAAACCCGTCTCGTTTGGACGAGGGATGCACCATACGTATTAGATAGTGGACGCATACAGAAAAACCCGTACAAACCTGTGCGGGAATGAAGGCAAGGATGGACTCACACTTAACCCCGCCCCTCCCCGTCCCGTTTTACCGTTATTGTTATTATATATATGTTTCTGTGACTACAAATCTACATATTATTGAATGATTTTTTCTTTTGAAAATTATTTTCTTTTTTGATTTTTTTTTTCATATTTTAGCTTGTAAAAGTGTAGATCTTTATGTTTTTATGTTGGATTGTGTTATGTTGCATGATGTGGTGTTGAATTTACATGGGAGACAAACTTTAATTATATTATGTTGGATTATGTATTTATGTTGTAAACAAGGTTTTAATTATATTATGTTGGATTATGTTGTAGATGGCAAGTTTTTAATTATGTTATAATATTTTATAATTATGTTGAATTATTTAGAATGTTAGATTTATTTAGAATTTTGGACTATGTTGGCATGGGCTTGTAAGGTGGATGGGGGCAGGGATTACAAATTTACCCGCGCACGGGGATGGGGATGAAAACCATACCCGTTAACGGGGGTAGACTAGGGATGGACGGAGTTTTTTTAAGTGGGTACAAGAATGAAAACTATAACCCCCCCCCCCACCCCCGCTTTGGTCCATTACCATCCCTAAAGAGTACCAATAAGGAGCCAGCATGTTTTTTTGAGCCAATCCAGAATTACTTAAATGAATAAGTTGAGCCACAACCTTGGCCACAAAAAGTCTTCTGAAACTGATTAAAAAAAAAGTCAAAATGGAAACCCAAGAAGATTAAGATTAAGTAAAATCTTATCAAGAAAAAGGTTTGTTTGAACAAATTAAGTAGAAGAAGACACAAAAATAAATGCAAGATAATGAAAAAACAGCATAATGAGGAGTACCTAGCCGGATGAATATCTGGAATGGAGACAGAACGAAGTTGGTCACTGTCTGAAAGTGAATTACAATTGCTGTGGATCCAAGGATGTATTGTCCACTCCCCAGCAGCTTGAGTGCTAACAGAAAAAAATAAAACAATGCCTAAATCAGAACAACCAATCTCGAATCTTTCCATTTTTCCAAACAATCTTTAAAGCAAGCAAATCGAGAAGAGATTATCATTATAGACTTACTGATTTAGAATAAAACTTGAGCAGATCATCATGTAGTATGAAAATTCATTTCCTTGGCTTATAAAACCTGGGATATGGCAAAATGCATCAGGCACTATTTGAAGGTTATATTTCTCTATAAAATGTGTGAAATTCAACGTCAACAACATACCTAGACATGAAATCTCTAAAGCTAGCCTACCAAGTCCAGCGCCGGGAACTAAACAAGCAGGAGGGCTATTCAACAAGTTTCATCATTTTAGTCCAAACTAGAACAACTCATACCCCGTGCACTATAGTATATTATACACAGAAAGTAAAAAAAAAGAAGTGACATTGACAAAACAAATAATGCATACAAGGTGTACACCTCAAAGACACTACTGGTGAAAATAACAGCAAGATGATATAATGCACCTTATGCTACAGCGATGAGGGAATAGACGAACAAGCTCTTCAAGAATAGGTTTATAGCACTCGTCACGTTCCCTCTGCCCCTGTAAAGATATAAGCAATAATAAAAAGAACAAACCTATAAGTTTATTTATTTACTTTGGTTTTTCTCTTTCATTTCTTGGGGTTAAAGGTGAACTTTGAACCTCAAAACCAAAAAAAAAAAGTACACAAGCAAGTAATGACTACCTCAGCTGCCCAATCTCTTACAATATTCCTTATAATACATCGTACCTGACAGAAAAATATATGTATGAATAAACAAGCACCATAAGTAGGAGGACTTGGGGTCACAAAAATGCACTGAGCTACAGATTTTGATTAGAAATGATAAGGCAAACACTTTACTAGCAGCCTCTTCCCAGGAAAAAGCGGAGGAAGAAGAGCATATCAACAATCATTGAACCCAATCACTTCTATATCATAGGATTACATACATCTGACCCACACTAAGTTAAATATTTATGCCTGATGGTGAATTTTTTTTAATTTATAAACACAAGGGTGCATTAGGATGGACTTCATACTATGTAGTTAATGCTCTTAATGTAAATGTGTGCATCAAAAGTTGGGATAAAGCTTAAGGTTGGCATTTCAATATGATACTTAAACGGAAGCCTATATTTCAAATGCACGTGTGGTATTCCTCATTTCATTGAGAGTCTATTTAGATGTTTACAGGCCCACACTTTCATGAACAATGCTCAGCCAATTGTGCAGAGTGCAGACAACACACACTGGCACTCCACATATGCACATGCTGACCTTCAGAATCACTTTTATTTTTGCACAAAGGTATTGAGCGACACCAGATTATGGAGTTTTTTTTGGCAATATATTTAAGTTTTAGGGAGAATTACACCCAGACCCCAGAAATTTGTCACTTAATCACTCAGACCCCTTGACATTTGAAATATTACAAACAGACTCCCAGAGGTTTGTACTCGCATTACACTTAGACCCCTACCATTAGTATATCCATTAATAAATTACACCCAGACCCCCTAAAATTTGTAGATGTATAATACTTAGACCTCTCAAGTTTAAAATGTTATACTTAGACCAAAAATACTCTAATTAAAGATAGAATATCAAATATTTTAAATTTTATAACCAAAATTCATGTTCTATTTTATCATTTATTAAAATAAAATCAAAAATAAAAATTCAATTTTTTCTTAAAAAATTGTAAGTAGTATACAATTATACTATCTATTGGAATAGAACTAAAAAATCAAACAAGGGGTCTAAATCATTCATAATAGAACATGAATTTTACAACCAAAATTCATGTTCTATTATGTTATTTATTGAAATAAAATTAAAAATAAAAATCTATTTTTTTTTAAAAAAAACATAATTAATATACAATTATACTATCTATTAGAGTAAAACTAAAAAACCAAATAAATGGTCAAACTGTAATAGACACAATATCTTCTAACTTTAACTAAGGTAATTTGGTATTATAATTGTAANTATATTTTTTTTTTAAAAAAACATAATTAATATACAATTATACTATCTATTAGAATAAAACTAAAAAACCAAATAAATGGTCAAACTATAATAGACACAATATCTTCTAACTTTAACTAAGGTAATTTGGTATTATAATTGTAATTTGGTCATTTAAAAGATCAAATTAAATTTCAATAGATATTATAATTGTATACTAATAATAATTTTTTTTTAAAAATTAAATTTTTATTTTTGATTTTATATCAATAAATGTCATAATAAAACATAAATATTAATTGTAAAATTTAAAATATTTGATATTTTATCTTTGGTTGGAGTATTTTTTATCTAAGTATAACATTTTAAACTTGAGAAGTCTAAGTATTACATGCCTACAAACTTCAGGGGGTCTAGGTGAAATTTACTAACACTAACGGATATACTAACAGCAAAGATCTAAGTGTTACGCACATACAAACTTCAGGAGGTCTAGNTTATAATTTTTTTTAAAAAATTAAATTTTTATTTTTGATTTTATATCAATAAATGTCATAATAAAACATAAATTTTAATTGTAAAATTTAAAATATTTGATATTTTATCTTTGGTTAGAGTATTTTTTATCTAAGTATAACATTTTAAACTTGAGAAGTCTAAGTTTTACATGCCTACAAACTTCAGGGGGTCTAGGTGAAATTTACTAACACTAACGCATATACTAACAGCAAAGATCTAAGTGTTACGCACATACAAACTTCAGGAGGTCTAGATGTAATTCTCCCTAAGTTTTTAAGTTAAATACTGTAACATTGTTAAACTAACCATTGAAATACGCTCGAGTCATTTAGCCCATGCAAGAACTTCAAGTACTATAATACCAAACAAATTTTTTTGAAGTTGCAAAATCCAAAACAGTGTACTAGGGCAGACACCGAAACTGCAAATTTAGGATTGGATGAATCAAGCAGAAGACACCATCTCTTCTTCCAAGGTAAACTTCAAACCAAACAATAAACCGAGTAATTCACCATACCTGAAAATCCTAGAACTTTAAAGTAAGTTTCCAGCCACAGAGAAAAAAGTACCTTATCTATGTCAGCTAGTGGAACATGCAGCCGAAATGCTGGATCCAACCAATCAGGTGGTGATGAGGGCACCTGCTATAAGAAGAGCAGGTACAAGAGATTTATTTTAGGTATATTTGAAGGATGTTGACAGGTTGAAACAAACATATATATGCATATAGACACATACACAAACACGTGTACATAGCGTTAGTGTCCACCTTGGAACAAAATAAAAAAGAAGGAACCAAGAAGCAGAGAAATCATTGCTATTACAATAACGCGCAGGTGTGTTAGAGAGAAAATCTTGGACAATATAATTAAATTCAATTCATTTTTATTAAACACAAATTTTGACAATATGACCATGTTAACAGGTAATATCAAAAATATTCTGTGTTTCTTTTGCAAAAAGTAAAATCGAATACAAACACCTTACATCTCCATTGGTATCAGCAACATAAGACAAGGGCACCTGATTTTTCTCAATATCGTGACCACCAGCATCATCTGCTTTTTGCTTATATTCTGAGCCTACAGAACAGCTCCCATTATTGGTCTTGTTCGAAGGTTGAATTTTCTCCTCCTGTTGTTATCTACAGAGGTCAAATTCAAAATAAAGTACTAAACAGTAGAGACCAGAGACCGCAATCTCGACAACTCTCCCATCAAAAAACTTAAGAATGATGCTAAGAGACCTCATTTTCTGCGACCAATTCAAGTGATCTGCACATTACGTTGCCCACTTCTCCATGGCTAGCTTCATCAGGTTTTGGGTAACACCATCTTCTACTTGTCAAAGCAGACTCACAAGAGCAAGGATTCATCTCCACAGGGAAAATTTGATTGCCTGAGACATTATCCAGATGATGCTGTTCACAAATATTGATGTCCTGGCTTAAATCAATTGGGGGCTCAAATGCCTGCCAAGCAAATCAACAACAATAGTCTTTAACCAATTAAATATCATTCATTTCAGATAATCTAATGTTGTTCACATGTGAAGGGAGAGAGGAGCAGCATACGCATAAAACCACTACTCACCTTCAGCATTTCAAATATGAAAAACGAATTTTTAGATATGCACCTGCAGCATAAAGATGCCAATTGATTAGAATCAACCAAGACATTAATATGCCAATGCCATATTATATTCAGAAACATATTATTCATCTTGAATTTGTGCTATAGTTATTATTTGAAGTTGCACCTATTGATGTTGTTTTCATATTTTATTTTCAATATTTTGTGGGGAACAACAGCAGGATTGCATCAAGTAACTGTGGTTTAGCGTCCATAGTGATTTTAGTTTGAATTGGGTTATTCCTAAAGGTTGTGTTTCTCTATTTGACACTTCTCATAACACTTTTGTGGCAATGTACCGGAAAATGATTGTAATAATAAAAGTTAGTGGTTGCATATTTGTGTATGAAAAAAAAAAAATAACATCACAACTTAGCGTTAGGGTATAATTTGGGATCACCTAGACCATGAGTTAATATGGGTTTCAGTTATAATTTGAAGTGAGGAACCCACCCCGTTTGGGGTGGGGCAACCACAGTTTGAGGGACGTTAGGGAAATTCAAAATCCCAATATTTATGGTTTTGAAACATTCCCCTAAAAAATAAAAAATGGTAAGTTGTACTTTCTATCTCATTTATGCATAAAAAGGGATTAGATTGACGAGGAGAATTGAAGCCCAGTAGAAAGACTAGTTGTTAGTGATAATAAGGGAATTGGATACATGAGGTAGATTCATCATAGGAGTTATTTATTATTTAGATATTGTTTAGTATTTCTCTTTTAGGAGTAGGGTTATGTTAGGAGCTTTAATTTTAGGGTTTTGAGTCCCTAATAAAAATGATTGAGGTACTGATCTTCTAGCAAATTTTTTTGTACTTTTTTTAGGGAACAAAAAGGTTATTAATATGAAAATAGCACATCTCAGAAGAAAATAGGATGGACAAGTTGTTCAGCTAGGAAAGGGAAAATTAAAAGATTAATACATAATACATGATATGTATGAAAAGCAAGAAGCTCTCCAATTGGCCAAAATACAAAAGAGAATATGCCATCAAAATCCTTAGAAGTTGAAGCCCACAACAAACCCAAAAAATTAAATCTGGTCCCATAATCCTTCCTTCAACTCACTTCTATCCTCAAATATTGTAGAATTCATTTCCAACCAAATGACCCATGTCAAGGCAAAAATTGCACAAATCCAAAGGGCCACCCTTTCTTATGCTTTCCAAACCCCCCGAACTCCTCCGCATAAATAGAGGAAAAGGCCCCTTGAATCATCCAACTCAAACTTGCAAATGGAAATAGTTTGGACCACAAAAACAATGCAATAAGACAATGCAAGAGAAAAGATGATCTGCACCCTCACTAGCACATTTACAAATCACACACCGTTATGCAGGAATGCAAAGAAGAGATCTAGTTTTCTGAAGCATACCATCGGTATTCATCTTACCATGTTATTAATCATAGGTATAATCTTACCTAGATATTGAAGGTGGCCTTAATCCCAATTCTTCTTACTCTATTCCATTTCTTCCTAAGTCTCTTTCCATTCTTCTATTCTTTTCTCCTTTCCAAATTCTCATAAATTACACNAGACCATGAGTTAATATGGGTTTCAGTTATAATTTGAAGTGAGGAACCCACCCCGTTTGGGGTGGGGCAACCACAGTTTGAGGGACGTTAGGGAAATTCAAAATCCCAATATTTATGGTTTTGAAACATTCCCCTAAAAAATAAAAAATGGTAAGTTGTACTTTCTATCTCATTTATGCATAAAAAGGGATTAGATTGACGAGGAGAATTGAAGCCCAGTAGAAAGACTAGTTGTTAGTGATAATAAGGGAATTGGATACATGAGGTAGATTCATCATAGGAGTTATTTATTATTTAGATATTGTTTAGTATTTCTNTATGCATAAAAAGGGATTAGATTGACGAGGAGAATTGAAGCCCAGTAGAAAGACTAGTTGTTAGTGATAATAAGGGAATTGGATAAATGAGGTAGATTCATCATAGGAGTTATTTATTATTTAGATATTGTTTAGTATTTCTCTTTTAGGAGTAGGGTTATGTTAGGAGCTTTAATTTTAGGGTTTTGAGTCCCTAATAAAAATGATTGAGGTACTGATCTTCTAGCAAATTTTTTTTTACTTTTTTTAGGGAACAAAAAGGTTATTAATATGAAAATAGCACATCTCAGAAGAAAATAGGATGGACAAGTTGTTCAGCTAGGAAAGGGAAAATTAAAAGATTAATACATAATACATGATATGTATGAAAAGCAAGAAGCTCTCCAATTGGCCAAAATACAAAAGAGAATATGCCATCAAAATCCTTAGAAGTTGAAGCCCACAACAAACCCAAAAAATTAAATCTGGTCCCATAATCCTTCCTTCAACTCACTTCTATCCTCAAATATTGTAGAATTCATTTCCAACCAAATGACCCATGTCAAGGCAAAAATTGCACAAATCCAAAGGGCCACCCTTTCTTATGCTTTCCAAACCCCCCGAACTCCTCCGCATAAATAGAGGAAAAGGCCCCTTGAATCATCCAACTCAAACTTGCAAATGGAAATAGTTTGGACCACAAAAACAATGCAATAAGACAATGCAAGAGAAAAGATGATCTGCACCCTCACTAGCACATTTACAAATCACACACCGTTGTGCAGGAATGCAAAGAAGAGATCTAGTTTTCTGAAGCATACCATCGGTATTCATCTTACCATGTTATTAACCATAGGTATAATCTTACCTAGATATTGAAGGTGGCCTTAATCCCAATTCTTCTTACTCTATTCCATTTCTTCCTAAGTCTCTTTCCATTCTTCTATTCTTTTCTCCTTTCCAAATTCTCATAAATTACACAATTTGCAGAATAACACCAAATATGCCACTGTCAGATTATCACCAAAAAATTATGTAGTCTGCTAAAGTTTCTGAAATTTTAGAAATTTCTAGAGCAAGCTGTGGTACAACTTTCCAAGTGGCAGCTTACAGTCTACTTCAATCATTGATTAATCCATGCATACTCTCTTAGAAAATTGAAACTATAGGTTCAATCATTGGGAGTTGGCAAATCTTCTATTTCGTTTCTTGAATGTCTGCTCTTCTGAATTTTTTTGTGCTTTTCATCTTCCAAGAGTTGACCATGAGTATCTATGCGCCCAAATGATACTTCTCATTCATGCATTTACTCCAAGTTTTTCTCGCGATCAGAGAGTCGATAGAAACTCTTAAGTTTCATTGTTCTCCTCAAACTCACAATCAAAGTAAGTTTAGGTATGTCTACATGATTAAACAAAGATGACCAAATCAATTAAAAATTCTCTAGATTTAGAGGTAGCATCATGTCCCATAAAATTCTTGGATGGGTTAACCATTTTAGAAGAATATTTTGCTTAGCAGAGTACGTTTGTAACAGACACACTGCATTTACTTTGCCAAGAAGAAGTCAAAAGACTTAACCAAATAGTATTTGCAAGGAATCCAAAGCAACCTAGACCATTTAAGTGAATCATCTATCATTTGGGTAGACATTAGACATAAATTGAAAAAGAAATATATGCCCATTTCTTACAAAGATCAAATGTATGACAATTGGTTCAATCCCAGGAAAAATCTTCTATGGTGTATGATTCTACCATAGAAAGGTGGGGCTCTGTTGTTGAACCCTATCTTATTTTGAATTTGGATCCGGGAGATGGTACAGATCATACATCCTCTATTCTATTTTATTGTGAGTGAGTGGGACATTCTAATCTTTCTTTGAGTCATACCCAGACTAGACTCACTCAGGCAGTTAACTAGCTAATGGCTTCAAAAACTAGAGAGATACACCACTGCATTTGACTTTCTTCTGATAGGCCGAGTAAAGTTGCACGGTCGACTGTTAGGGATAGTAATATTTCTGACGATGGCCACTTCCAACCAGAGTGTTCAAACCACCAAGGGTAAGGAATCTAATTTTTCTCATTCAAATAATTTCCCGAGTATTATGACTTCTTGAATGATGTCCATGTTATTTCTACACATTTTTCTCATCCTAAAATGACCATGAATCTTGAGATGAGAAACCCAAATAAGGAAAAAGATTATGCTCGTGTGGACCACGGACCCCCATCCTCTAATTGCATAACGTCGGCATCTTTCCTTTTCCATAAAGAAAATGAGTCTAAGCTATTGTTGCATTTATTGATTGAAGAGGTTCTTAAAATTCCACCTGAGCCAAATGTTGAATCATCATTTGTTGTCAAAATAGAGGAAAAATCTATTGAGTCTGCAATTAGCAACTAGGCAAGGTGTAGACCACATCAGTGATCTATCTTCCAAGTCATGATTGTCACTTTGGAATCAGGTTTTAATTGTCTGGCCACTCAGTCTAATTCTTTTGATATTTTCTAATCCAAACTCCTTCATGAACCCGATGAGATTGTCACATCCCTTATTGATTCTTCAATCATTCAGTCTAGTGTAAGGGATCATGTAGACTTATTCATGATTAACCCCCTTATGAGCTCATTGACTCTATTCCTTACATGCTTATTTGCCTGCTTTCAAGACTTCACTTAAGATTGTTCTTGATTACTTTCATTGTTAGGGTTTTTATTATTCCTTTGTTGCTAACTTCTTGTCCACCTGAATATGCTGTGTTTGTAAGATTTGATCAAAGAAAGAAAAGAGAAAAAAAAAAAGAAAAAAATATCTTTACGGCACCATTAGTATGTGCAATCACTTTAAGCCCTAAGACAAATAGTAAATGTCCCTACATAGTAGAGCAACACAAATCAAAGAAAACAACTGAACTAACCCTAATACTAAATGAAAGACTGGGTTTTGAACAATCACTGATATTATCATAATATGTACATAGGGGTAAGAGTACATAAAGATATGTCAAANATGTGCAATCACTTTAAGCCCTAAGACAAATAGTAAATGTCCCTATATAGTAGAGCAACACAAATCAAAGAAAACAACTGAACTAACCCTAATACTAAATGAAAGACTGGGTTTTGAACAATCTGAATAGCACTGATATTATCATAATATGTACATAGGGGTAAGAGTACATAAAGATATGTCAAAATCAGCTTGTAGTTATCGTAACATACTATCTCAACTATGGTAGATGCCATAGCAGAAGAATGAGCAACTATCGTTTATCCGTAGAAAATGATGAAGGAAATAATAGACTCTAAAGCATAGTACCTCGAAAATACCAAAAAATACATATAACAACTGTCTAGTAAACAATGGTAGGTGAGGCAACAAACTAACTCACAATATGGAATAAGAGATATCTAAGCGGGTAACAATATGATATACCAAGTTCTCAACAATAGTGCAATATAGTGTAAGGGGACAAGAGATTGTCATCAAGAGAAGAATACTGAACATTAAGCTCCATAGGTGTCTCAAATCTCCGATTATCTAATAGCCGACCTCATCGAATAACATCTGAAGCGTACTTGGATTGAGAAAGAAGATGACCTTTGAGAGAAGAAGAACCTCAATCCCTAAGAAATACAAAAGCTGACCCAAATCTTTCATTTCAAAATAATCCTGCAACTAATGTTTCAAGAGTTGTAGACAAGAACTCATCACATGTAATAATCATATCGTCAATATAAAGTAAGAGAGCATTAAATCCAAAGGCAATAGATCGTAGAAAGAGAAAAAGAATCATGATCACTGGCACAAAAATCCAAATCACGGGACAGAGTTTTATATATAGCATCTCTTGTAACTAGTTATTATTATTATAGAATCTTGGTGTAGCACTCTTCTTTCTCTCTTACTCTTCTTCATATGTATTTTCTTCTTTATAAGTTCACGTAAGTTTCAAAACAATCAAATTCAACCAAGATACTGCTTAGTTGTTGGTACTAGAACCTCTTACGATATCTAAACATCCCTCACATGATTGCCTACATGGTAGAGCGTTCACCTCAAAACCTATTGGCTATGAACGCCAAGGTCCTTCAACAATGGATGATCTTAATCAATCATTCGATATAGTATATACTATACAAACGCTCCACACCCTCCCTCAAATGGGATCNTATAAATCAACAATGGATGATCTTAATCAGTCATTCGATATAGTATATACTATACAAACGCTCCACACCCTCCCTCAAATGGGATCCATACATGCACAGGAGGTTAATGAATAAACAAATAAACATGCATATCAGGATATCCATATGGATCAAAGAATTGGCCCATTAAGCACCCAAGAGTCAATAACCACCCAAAACCAGCACTAATAACATGTAAGAGCATCCAACTCAAAACTAACTAACCATGAGCGGAGAAGCCCTTTAACCATATAAACCGTCTTTCATTAGTCTTAAACATCCGATGTAGGATAAAAGCTTTCTTTATGGTAGAATAGTGATTATTCCAACAAAAGCTCTTCAAGTGGCTAGTATAACAACAATACTACTAATAATAACTAAATCTTTTTTACTTTTATAATACACAAAGTGAGTTGAGATGGATATACCGTCTCAGGTTTTGAAATTTAGATGGAAGGTGCGATAGCAGCGCCTGCAAAAGCATAAGCTACCGAATCAGGAAAAACATATAGAAGTTTAAGATAAAGATTTGTCAGCGAGTTTAATATAAAATATGCACAGCATGTATCAAGCACCTACGAATATTGGACATAAAGATGGCAGTGAGCATGACACTACTAAGGAAGGGGGTGCCAACGCATAGAATACCAAATATATATGACTGAAAATATGAAGCAGATGTCAAAGACATTTTTATCTCTCACTAAAAATAAGAAACATGGACTTAATAATAAACAACACTGATCATTGAGACAGCCTTCCAGCATATCAAGAACAAAGAACAAGAACAGCATGAAATAATCACAACCTCAATACCCCTTGAGGCAAATGATAGCACCTAACTGAGACATGTGCCAAGAAGCTACTCTCCCAGCCAGCAAGTATGCTCGCAGCCAGGGCCCTGCAAGGGGAGGTGCTAGCATGATTTTATAGCATGACCATAAAGGGCTGAAGCCAAATTCAAGCCTTATCCAGGATAGGCCCCAACTCGGTAAGCCAATGCCATAATTTTTTCCCTCAAACAATTGACAAATAAGTCACATACATCTATAAATTACAAGGCATCTGATAATCCATTAAGGGAGCCAACTGGAGGCCTTCCAGTCACACAAAAGTCATTACTCTGACGGCATAAGCTGTCCCATTTGGCATACAGAAAGCCAAACCATTGTCTTCAACATGGCCTTGAGAAATAATGCCACTAACAAGTTAAGTCAAAGTTCCAAATGCAACCAAACAAAACAGTCATCAATTGAGATATTAGCAACCAATGCATCTTTGATGCACATTTCTACAACTTGACACCAATGCATCTTTGATGCACATTTCTACAGCTTGACATTCCAATATGGAACAAAATACAATTTAGATGAAAATGATATGAACATCAATGAAAAACAGATGAAGCAACATAATAACAAGAGTCAATAGTGGGGCGTCTTCAAGGTGCATTAACCTTCACCTCCAAAGAGGAGCTGAACCTATGGCTCGATATTGAAAAGAGATAGGATCAGGGATGCTAGGCAACAATAATTATATAATAGAAATCAAAGCCATTGTTTTATTTCTTCAAAAAAGAAATGTTCCAAAAGAAACAGAAATATGAGGGCAAAATATGACACTAAAGGTTGAGATAGGCTCCTCGTACATCAAGAACAAACAAAAGCGCAGTCACATCTCCAATTATCCGTTGAGGCAAATGATTCCCCCCTATACGAGACTTTTCGAAGGAAGGTGTTCCACTTGTTGGCTTGGATTGTTGGTGGAGCTGGTACATTGTATGGGTATGTGTACAGGGTATACAGTACAATATCTTCTCCGATACGTGGTGTGATGGAGAAGATTTAGTTGGTACACGGTTTGGGGTTTGATTTAAAACTCTAAAATGAATCCCTGTCAGCATTGGATAAAATTATATAGTGCTACATCCATACACATCAAGTCAATTAATATTCATTTTATCCTTGTGAGTGCCTTCACACTAACACAAAATCACATACAAAATATGTATATTTATAGTACAAGAAAATTCAAGATTACAGTTTGGGGTTGGAAATTTTTTTGGTCTAGATCGTGAACCTACCCTGTTAGGAGTCATGCAATCCAAATTGTGGGACGACTTGGGTATCTAGCGACATCGATATCTCTGCAGAAATAGGTCCGGCCCCTGAGGTGCCTGGATTTATTGCATGAACAAAGCACCCACCTAGACACCACATTTCAGGTTGAGGCCACATTCAAAGCTTATGCCTGATAAGCCCGCATTCTATAAGCAAATACCTCCATTTTCCCCCAAATTATTGAACCAAATAAGTGACATAATACAAAAAAATGAATAGACATCCACCGAGGAAACCCCCTAAAGACCTCCCACTAAGACGAGACCAGCTGCCTTAGAAAGCTAGAACAACATCTCTAACATGATCTTCAGAAATACCCTGAGTAACACTCAAAGTTCAAACAACAAACAAGAATGCATTAACCATTCACACTAAACAATTACCAATTCATATTAAATGGATAGAACATCAACTATTGCATATCCTATCCAAATTTATACAGCTCAACTTCAAATTAGGAGCAAAGAACACAATTGACAAAACTAATAACAAGAATGAATGATGCAACATTACCGGTCTCAACCATGGGAGTGCCTTCAAGATCTATTGACCTTTACCTTCTGCTAGGTGCAACAGCAATAAAGGATGACTAAAAGGGTACTTATTGGAAAAAAAACAAAAAGGTCGCACAAGGGGTGCTAATTGACACTATTGTTATTTCCTTCAACTGGTGCATCATTTGTGTCCAATCTAGTTTGGAAATATTCAGAGAAGAACAATTGATAGAACAAAAACCAAAAAATTACAACTGGGTTTTGATTGCACCAAATTGCACAACAATTTTGAAATCATATATCAGTGCACCAGTAAAGGCCCTAGGTTTTACATAGCTCCTTTGTTCCTTCTAGATTGCTACAACATTGACTATATGCTTTATGAAATGGAAAGCACCCAAATGTCACTAAAAGAATGTAGGTTTTGTTCAAAACCACATTTTGACCACCCTTAACAGTAGGACACTTCCTGGTGAAACTTACGGAGCGGAACTTTGCCAAGTTGACCCCTTAAGAGCCTTAATAGAATATACTTGCGTAGATGTCCGAGAATGCTAAAATTGTGAGCACCATCACAAGGTTGAGCTTGGCTCAGGTACACTAGCAAATACACTTAAATGAGCATTTCCAAGTGAACATCATGCTGAGGCATTGAGCTCAACTAGCTTGGATCATTTTTGCATATCTAGAGAAACCCTTTAAAAGTATCCTTTCCTTTTTTCTTTTTTCCAGAGATAGAAATTACTCCATTGCTAATGTATGTTCTCTCATATCTATGGAACCCAAAAATTCAACTCTTTCCACAAATTTTATTGATATTGATACTGATGAGCAATTTTGTATTGACTTTACCCATTATCTGGCTTCCATCACACTATATTCTCTAAATGGATTCCAGTCCTCTGCATTCCCTCTTATGGTAAAGTCAAGCCTGTGTTTAACTTTTTCAACACGCTCCAAAAAGCAACACCGTACAAAGGCCTCTCCCAACCTATGCCCTCTTCCTCAGAATGATAATGAGATCATAGATAATATTTTCCTTTACTTGAGCCAGTGACAAAGAATAAAACGAGTGCAATAGTTGATAAGCCATAAACATCAGAGTAACTTAGAGCTAGCTAAACCTAATGCAAGAAATTATGGTCAAGACATTGTTAGAATATACGGAATATTAGTATCAAGGGCATTTTTTGTGATTTTTCTATAGGAATGAGATAGTTCATTCCACTATCTCCATAAAAAACCTTTGTTCTTCCCTGCTGCTCTTTACCACACCCTAGAAAGTTACAACAATTGAAACAGTAAATTAATATTTAGGGTTAGAAGAGAGGGAGAGAGAAGAAGATGAAATAGTGAGAGCGTAAAGGAATGAGAATAATCAGTAGTGTGTCGCTAGGTTACCCTACACTCTCTATTTATAACTAAGGAATATTAAGGTAATTACAATAGTACCCTAGACTAATTATCTTATCTCCTATATAGAAACTAAGAACTCTAACACTCTCCCTTAAGCTAGAGCATAAAGATAAAATGCTTAACTTGGTACATAAACTACTGGAGGTAGATTAAACCAATGGTTTGGTAAAAATATCACCCAGTTGATTACCAGGCTTGATATATGGAGTGATGATCTCCTTTTGCATTAAAAGATCTCTAATGAAATGACAATCCACCTCAATGTGTTTGATACGTTCATAAAATACCGAATTAATTGAGATGAAAATGACTGCTTGATTGTCAAAATGCATCTGCATTGGAGAAGACACATCAGGTCTCATATTCCGAAGTAAAAAGTGGACCCATAACATCTCACAAGTAATGTGTGTCATGACATGATACTCAGCCTCTACACTAGAACGTGCAACCACGTTTTGCTTCTTCTTGCACCAAGTAACAAGATTACCACCAACAAAAGTACAATAACCAGACATAGATCATCTATCACCATGACTACCAGGCTACTAGCCCAATCAACATCTAAAAAACCAACTACAATTATGGATGATGTCGGATGATATAACAATCCTTTCCCCAGAGCTCTTTTTAGATACAAAAGTATACAACNTTTGCTTCTTCTTGCACCAAGTAACAAGATTACCACCAACAAATGTACAATAACCAGATATAGATCATCTATCACCATGACTACCAGGCTACTAGCCCAATCAACATCTAAAAAACCAACTACAATTATGGATGATGCCGGATGATATAACAATCCTTTCCCCAGAGCTCTTTTTAGATACAAAAGTATACAACAGAAAGCATCCCAATGAAGCCTATAAGGAACATAAATAAACGGGCTAACTACACAAACAACATATGTGAAATAACTGTAAGGTAAATCAGCTTACTAACCAACCTCCGAAAACGCCCTATATCATCAAATCCTTCTCTACTCTCAAGATTTATCTTAACTATAAAATTCATAGGCATATCAATCAGATGCGCATCAAAAGTACTAGTTTCAGACAGTAAGTTTAGTACATACTTCCACTAGCACAAACTAATACTCTCTTTTGATCGAGCAACCTTGTTAGAGTTCTTAATTCTATATTTTATATTTATGTAAGGTAATATTGTAATTATCCGAGATAGTGTCAATATAAATAATAGAGGGTACAGCATCATGAATAATATACACTGATTATTCATTTCTCTTCTCGTGCTTCTTTCTTTCTTTTTCTCTCTTACAAACCATAATATCTCTTTTACTATTTCAACTTGGTATTAGAGCATCTATTCACTATAATATATCATCAAAATAAAAAAAGGCCATCAAAGATTTGTTCACAATCTAACGCACTGTCACAACATTACGTCATGCAGACATCAACACTTTCCAACACCGCGACTTACCGTCTGGCTCAGTTTTTCGTGCTAAAGATTATGATATTTTTTGTTTAAGTTTTTAAAGTCGTCTTGTTGAAGTTTTGTATTTTCAAATATTTTTTGCAAAAATTGACCTTGGATTGTCGATCTGCGAATTTGGGTTGTTTCTTGAGATTTGGTGTTTCGATCCCTACTAGAGAGTTCCAACTAGGTGATTGGAAGGCTGGTTTGACATACCCAGCCCTTCTTGGATGTGTTTGAGGAGTTTTTTGTCAGGCCTGGCAAACAACTCATGTTTCTGAACTTTGAACAAAGACGAATGTGTTCGTTTATGTGTGTTCTACTTCTTTTTGGCTACAGTTTGTGTGTTGGTTTAGTTTGAGAGGGATCTCGTTGATGTTTTTGCTCTCCAGAACAGTGACAGCCAGTTTTGCTTCCTGTGACTTCGATGAGGCTTTCTTGGTTGTGTGAACTAAAGGCTGTGGATTGTTGTTTTGCTTCCTGGTGACTTCGGCGAGGATTTCTTGGTTATGTGAATTGATGGCTATGGACTGGATTCCTTCTAACTAGAACTCGGGAGTGGACAGAGTTCTCGAATCACAATCCTCTGTTGTGATTTGTTGTTGGATCTCTCCCGACTGTGTATTTGGGGGTGTTGTTTTTGTTGGTGGTTGAGTATTGTTTCGTTGATTGTAGGTCACTCTATGACGACTCGAAGGATGCAAAGGATACTTCAGTAACTAATCCGGTTCGACAGATATATTATGTGGACGATTAGGTTAGACAGGTTACTTTTGTGAAGCTAAATGGAACCAACTATTATTCTTGGTCCCATGCCATCAAAGTTTTCTTACATGCTAAGTATTTGACTGAAAGTCCTTCTCCCGATAATTCCAACAATTCTGAAGACTGGTGGAGTGAGAATTCATTGGTAATGACCTGGTTGTGGCATAGTATTGAGTCAAGTGTAACTTCGAATGTTCAAATTTGTGATACGGCTAAGAAAATTTAGGATTCTCTTGAGGAGATGTACTCTTAAGATCATAATATGTCTCGAATTTATGAACTTTTTGAGCGTATGTTTAATACCAAGCAAGGGAATAAGACTTTGACTAAGCACTATGGCACTTCGAAAGGGTTATGGGAGGAACTTCTACTTTATCGGCCATTGAGTACAGATCTAGAGGTACGGAGATGGTAGCGTGAAGAGTTTCAAGTTACACTATTCTTAACCAGTCTTAATTCTTAATATAGTGTGTTCAAAAATCATATCTGAACACGTGAAAAACTTTCCACTACTACCAATGCTTATTCCCGTCTTAAAAGAGCCTCTTTGACTCGTAGGACTCCTTAACATCTTCAAGAGTCCTCTGTTTTACTCTCTGGTGATGGTGGTCGTGATGGTCATAGTGGTGGTCATAGTTCTAGTTGTGGTGGTGGCGAAAATGACTGTAGTTGACATTCATCCTCGGGTAGTAGCCGTGGTGACAGAAGTTTTAGCCGTGGGGGCATGGTGGTCGTGGCAGTCGCTCTGAGTGAAAATGTACTTATTGTGGGGCCATTGGACATATAGAGGATTATTATTGGGATAAGAATGGGACCAGCCTATGCTAATCAGGCTTCAGATGATTCGGCTCCACCTATATCTCAGACATCTACTATAGCACCTTTTACCTCTATGATAGATTCTCAGGACCATATGTTGCAGCCAAATCAGCCTCACCTTCCTAGATCATTGATTCAGGAGCTAGTGCTGACATGTCTGGTATTTCTTATGTGTTTTCTAATTTATAACTCTCATATTGTATTAGCTAATGGTTCCTTTCACCCAATGTGTGGAACTAGTAATTTTAATCCCACTAAATCGATACTCTTAATCTGTAGTTTATTTGTTCTTCATTTTCCCTTTAACTTAATATTTGTTAGTCAGTTAACTAAAACTTTACAATGTTCTATGACATTTTTCTCATCTTCTTGTGTTTTTTAGGACCTCCAGACAAAGAAGGTAATTGATTTAGGGCATAAACAGAACGGTCTTTATTACTTGGACTCTAGAGAATCAATACCTACCTTAAGTGCTATCATTTCTCCCCTCCAGTGGCATTTCCAATTGGAGCATCCTCCTTTACAGAAGATTCTTCAAGTTTTTCCTAGTTTTAGTCCTTCCTTTATTTTAGAATGTGAGGTTTATCAGTTAGGCAAGCATTACCGTAGTTCTTTTTCTAGTAGTAATTATAGTTGTGAGTCTAGTCCTTTTAATCTTTATTCATTCAGACATTTGGAGTCTTGCAAAAATAAAAGAGTATTTCTGAATTTCAGTATTTTGTTATCTTTGTTGATGATTTCTATCACATGACATGATTGTTTCTTATGAAGGATTGTTCTGAATTACCAATAATTTTTGTCACCTTCTATAATGAAATCTTGGTGCAGTTTGATAAACGCATTAAAATATATTGTTCTGACAATGCTCAAGTATGTCAATCAATCATGCATTTCTTCTATGCTAAATATGGTATTATTCGTCAAACTTATTACCCTCGTACATCCCAACAAAATAGTACTATTGAACGACAACATCGTCATATATTAGATGTTACTTGCACTTTAATGTTCAATATGCATGTTCCTAAGCACTATTAGGCAGATGTTGTTCTTACTTTCGTTTATCTTACAAATCAGATGTTTTCCTCTGTCTTAGGTAACAAATCTCCCTTCTCATTACTTTATCCTACTACACCACCATCTGGTATGACTACTCGTGTTTTGGTATTATTGTGTTTGTTCATTTACTTGGTTTAGGTGGGGACAAACTTTCTCCCCGCTCGATCAACTGTGTTTTTTTGGGATATCCTCATACTTAGAAAGGTTATTGATACTATGATCCGAGCAATCACCGATATACCATGTCAGTGTCAATGTTATCTTATTTGAGTCATCTTCCTTCTTTCTTATTTCAGAACATAATTCTTTCCTCAATTTGGTTTCTTCTAGTCAGGGGGAGCTTATAGTACTTACTATACCAAATTGTTTACCTTCTTCTTCATCTATTAACCCCCCATTGCAGGTTTACAAGCGTACTAAGAATAAACAGGTTGCGCCACCCATTGTAGGTTTACAAGTATACTAAGAATAGACATGTGGTGCCCTATGCTCCACAGCCATCACCGGATTCAACTGAGGTTCTTCCTTTTGAGTCTTCTGCTATTCTCAATTCCTTGAACTTGCCTATTGCACTAAGGAAAGGTACTCGTAACTATACTTGGCATCTATGAAGCACGGACACCCTTAAGAATGTGACGTATCCGTGTCGGACACCGACACTCTTCGGATACGTGTTCGATACTTTTTTATCCGTGTCCATAATTAAATGATAAATTTTTAATTTCGGACACATGTCGGACATTTCTTTGGTGACATGTCTAACACTTCTTTAGAACGTGTCTATTACTAAACAATAGACATTTATTGAAATAAGATTGACAAAACTTAAAAATTTGATAATATATAATTACTAATATTAGACATATTAAAATTGTACTCCAAATATAATAATAAAAACAAAAGATGCATAAAAATTTTAAAAAAGAAGAATTGAAAAAATGAGAACAATTAATTAAATTATATATCAAGTACACATTGTCTACAAAAAAAAAATGATAATTATTAACTATAATGAGATGTTTTAGTCTAAAAATTCACACATATGACTAGATATTAGATTTTCTTATCATAAAATATTGATTTTTCTATGAGTTGTATATCATTATCACTATATTTATAATTTATATATGTTATATATAAAATATAATTTTTTTAGCGTGTCCCCAACGTATCCATATCCTACTTTTTTTAGAAATGACGTGTTGGCGTGTCTGTGTCGTGTCGTATCCGTGTCTCGTGTCCATGATTCTTAGCCTGGCATCCCATTTCTAATTTTATTTTCATGCATTGACTTTTCTCATCATTCTGTTGTTTTGCATCTACCTTGTCATCTTTGGTTGTTTCTAGTTCTTTGACACAAGCTTTGGCATCTCCTGGATGGAAACTGGCTATAGATGAGAGAATGAAAGCTCTTTATGAGAATCGGACTTGAGATCTCACTTCACTTTCTCTAAGGAAGTAGCCTGTTAGTTGTCGTTGGGTCTACACAATGAAATATCTTTATGATGGCTTTATCGAGCATTTAATGGCTCAGTTGGTTGTCAAATGATACACTCAGACATATGGTGTCAATTCCTATTAGACATTTTCTCCTATTGCTCGACTTAACTCTGTTAGAGTCCTTATTTCAGTTGCAGCTTATCGTGATTGGCCCTTATAGTAGCTGGACATAAAGAATGCTTTTTTACATAGATATTTACAAGAGGTATACATGGTTCACCCTCCAAGTTATGTTACTTCTTGAAAAGAACAATTAGTATATCGCCTAAAGAAAACCCTATATGATCTGAAACAGTCACCATGTGCTTGGTTTGATAAGTTCAGTCATGTGGTCCTTCAGTACGATTTTCAACGTTCTACTTCAGATCATTCAGTGTTCATTCGTCGTTCTATTCGTGGGGTTATCATTCTCATTGTATATGTTGATGACATTATCATTAGTGATGATGATTCTGATGGTATTGTCAATTTTAAGCTCTATTTGAGGAAACAGTTTCACACTAAAGATCTGAGTCTTCTTCGATACTTCCTTGAGATTGAGATTGGTTGATTAAAGAAAGGTATCAATTTATGCTAACGAATGTACGTATTAGATTTACTATCTAAAACTGATACTCTTGGTACTCGTCCTTTTGATACCCCCATGGATTCTACAGTCAAGTTAGATGCTGAGAGTGGAGATATTTTTGATGACATAGGGCACTATAGAAGATTGATTGGTAAACTGATCTATCTCACAGTTACGCGTCTTGATATTATATTTGCAATTGGCATGATTAATCAGTTTATGCATGCTCCTTGCAAGCCTCATTGAGAAGCTACTTGTCGCATCCTTCAATATCTCAAAGGAGGACTCGAGAGAGGATTATTATATCAGTCTTCACCATGTATGACTATTATTAGCTTTTCTAATGCTGATTGGGCAAGTAATTATACTGATAGATGATCTACTTCTGGTTATTGTACATTTGTTAGTGGTAACCTTGTTACTTGGCGTAGCAAGAAACAGAATGTAGTTACACATTCATGTGCAGAGACAAAGTATCGAACTATGGGTCACACAACGTATGAAATGTTGTGGGTGTATTATTTACTTCGTGATATGGGAATTAGTATGCCTTTTCCTATGCAGATGCATTGTGATAATCATGTAGCTATTTTCATTGTCAGTAATCTAATATTTCATGAACGCACTAAACACATAGAAGTGGATTGTCATTTTATTTGGGATATCATATTATCACTCCATATCTCAAGTCTGGTGATCAGCTGAGTAATATTTTTACCAAACCATTGTCTCGTGCTACTTTCAATAAGCTTTGTTCCAAATTGCGCATTTTTTATCTTTATGCTCCAACTTGAAAGGGAGTGTTAGAGTTCTTCATTTTAAGTTTTATATTTATGTAAGATAATATTGTGATTACCCGAGATAGTGTCAATATAAATAATAGAGTATAGGGCATCATGAATAATATACACTAATTATCCTTTTCACTTCTCCTGCTTGTCTCATTCTTCTTCTCTCTTGCAAGCCCTAATATCTCTTTTACTATTTCAACTAACCTCAATCCCTAGGAAGTACCAAAAAAGACCTAAGTCTTTGATATGAAATTATTTACCCAAATAGGCCTTGAAGAGGGTAATACCATCTAAGTTATTACAACTAATAATGATGTCATCCACATACACAACAACAACAATAATGTCTGCAGAAGCCCGACGAATAAAAACTGAATGATTTGAGGTAGAGTGTTGAAACTCAAATTGAAGCACCATAGTCCTGAACTTATCAAACCAAGCATGTGGTGCCTGTTTCAAGTCATACAGTATTTTCTTCAAACAACACACTAATTACTCCTGAATTGAAATAACAACACTAAGAGGTTTAATCATATAGACATACTCTTGTAGATCTCTGTGTAGGAAGATATTTTTTATGTCCAGTTGATACAAGGACCAGTCAAAACTGACTGCAACAGAAATAAGAACTCTTACAAAGTTAAAACAGACAACAGGAGAGAAAGTCTCACAGTAATCTACACCATATGTTTAGGTATAGCCCTTAGCAACCAATCATACCTTCAAACACTCAACTGAGCCATTAGGATGATATTTTATAGTGTAAACTCAACGACAACTAACAAGTTGTTTCCCAAACAGAAGGTTACAAGTATGATTGTCATGAAGTGCCTTAATTTCTTTATCCTTAGTCAGTTTACATCCAAGAGATGTTAATGACTATTTCAAAGATTTATGAACAAATACAAAAGACAAGACTGATGCAAAACAACAAAGAGGTGAGGATAGCAGATGCAAAGAGACAAAATTAGAGATAGGATGCTAAATACAAGTATGAGTACCTTTTCGCAATGTAATAGGAAAATCAAAAAAGGGTGAGACAGTATGCGTCTCAGGAAGAAGGACCTTAGAAGAATCAGATAGTGGTCAGGGCACTGGAGCATATGAAACAACTTCTCTGTCAATTGAACTACGGCAAACCTGCAATGTAGGGTTAAAAGACGATGATAGAGAAGAGACATAATTAGGTACGCTAGGCAACATGAGCTCCCACTAAGTAGTAGAGATCAAATTGGGGAAAAGAATAGTTCCTGAACTAGAAAGAAAGGTGGCATCGACATGACATAATATTGACGAGCCGCAGGGTCATAACAACAATAGCCTTTCTGAGTATGATAGTATCCCAGAGAGACACACTTAACCAAGGGTAGGGAAAGTTTATCCTGACTCAAACCAAGAAGGTGAATAAATGAAACACAACCAAAGACCCGAGAACTGAGACCAAAATGTNCGGAAGGTTACAAGTATGATTGTCATGAAGTGCCTTAATTTCTTTATCCTTAGTCAGTTTACATCCAAGAGATGTTAATGACTATTTCAAAGATTTAGGAACAAATACAAAAGACAAGACTGATGCAAAACAACAAAGAGGTGAGGATAGCAGNGATACTCTTAATCTGTAGTTTATTTGTTCTTCATTTTCCCTTTAACTTAATATTTGTTAGTCAGTTAACTAAAACTTTACAATGTTCTATGACATTTTTCTCATCTTCTTGTGTTTTTTAGGACCTCCAGACAAAGAAGGTAATTGATTTAGGGCATAAACAGAACGGTCTTTATTACTTGGACTCTAGAGAATCAATACCTACCTTAAGTGCTATCATTTCTCCCCTCCAGTGGCATTTCCAATTGGAGCATCCTCCTTTACAGAAGATTCTTCAAGTTTTTCCTAGTTTTAGTCCTTCCTTTATTTTAGAATGTGAGGTTTATCAGTTAGGCAAGCATTACCGTAGTTCTTTTTCTAGTAGTAATTATAGTTGTGAGTCTAGTCCTTTTAATCTTTATTCATTCAAACATTTGGAGTCTTGCAAAAATAAAAGAGTATTCCTGAATTTCAGTATTTTGTTATCTTTGTTGATGATTTCTATCACATGACATGATTGTTTCTTATGAAGGATTGTTCTGAATTACCAATAATTTTTGTCACCTTCTATAATGAAATCTTGGTGCAGTTTGATAAACGCATTAAAATATATTGTTCTGACAATGCTCAAGTATGTCAATCAATCATGCATTTCTTCTATGCTAAATATGGTATTATTCGTCAAACTTATTACCCTCGTACATCCCAACAAAATAGTACTATTGAACGACAACATCGTCATATATTAGATGTTACTTGCACTTTAATGTTCAATATGCATGTTCCTAAGCACTATTAGGCAGATGTTGTTCTTACTTTCGTTTATCTTACAAATCAGATGTTTTCCTCTGTCTTAGGTAANCATGTTCCTAAGCACTATTAGGCAGATGTTGTTCTTACTTTCGTTTATCTTACAAATCAGATGTTTTCCTCTGTCTTAGGTAACAAATCTCCCTTCTCATTACTTTATCCTGCTACACCACCATCTAGTATGACTACTCGTGTTTTGGTATTATTGTGTTTGTTCATTTACTTGGTTTAGGTGGGGACAAACTTTCTCCCCGCTCGATCAACTGTGTTTTTTGGGATATCCTCATACTTAGAAAGGTTATTGATACTATGATCCGAGCAATCACCGATATACCATGTCAGTGTCAATGTTATCTTCTTTGAGTCATCTTCCTTCTTTCTTATTTCAGAACATAATTCTTTCCTCAATTTGGTTTCTTCTAGTCAGGGGGAGCTCATAGTACTTACTATACCAAATTGTTTACCTTCTTCTTCATCTATTAACCCCCCATTGCAGGTTTACAAGCGTACTAAGAATAAACAGGTTGCGCCACCCATTGTAGGTTTACAAGTATACTAAGAATAGACAGGTGGTGCCCTATGCTCCACAGCCATCACCGGATTCAACTGAGGTTCTTTCTTTTGAGTCTTCTGCTATTCCCAATTCCTTGAACTTGCCTATTGCACTAAGGAAAGGTACTCGTAACTATACTTGGCATCTATGAAGCACGGACACCCTTAAGAATGTGACGTATCCGTGTCGGACACCGACACTCTTCGGATACGTGTTCGATACTTTTTTATCCGTGTCCATAATTAAATGATAAATTTTTAATTTCGGACACATGTCGGACATTTCTTTGGTGACATGTCTAACACTTCTTTAGAACGTGTCTATTACTAAACAATAGACATTTGTTGAAATAAGATTGACAAAACTTAAAAATTTGATAATATATAATTACTAATATTAGACATATTAAAATTGTACTCCAAATATAATAATAAAAACAAAAGATGCATAAAAGTTTTAAAAAAGAGGAATTGAAAAAATGAGAACAATTAATTAAATTATATATCAAGTACACATTGTCTACAAAAAAAAATGATAATTATTAACTATAATGAGATGTTTTAGTCTAAAAATTCACACATATGACTAGATATTAGATTTTCTTATCATAAAATATTGATTTTTCTATGAGTTGAATATCATTATCACTATATTTATAATTTATATATGTTATATATAAAATATAATTTTTTTAGCGTGTCCCCAACGTATCCATATCCTACTTTTTTTAGAAATGACGTGTTGGCGTGTCTGTATCGTGTCGTATCCGTGTCTCGTGTCCATGATTCTTAGCCTGGCATCCCATTTCTAATTTTATTTTCATGCATTGACTTTCCTCATCATTCTGTTGTTTTGCATCTACCTTGTCATCTGTGGTTGTTTCTAGTTCTTTGACACAAGCTTTGGCATCTCCTGGATGGAAACTGGCTATGGATGAGAAAATGAAAGCTCTTTATGAGAATCGGACTTGAGATCTCACTTCACTTCCTCTAAGGAAGTAGCCTGTTAGTTGTCGTTGAGTCTACACAATGAAATATCTTTATGATGGCTTTATCGAGCATTTAATGGCTCAGTTGGTTGTCAAATGATACACTCAGACATATGGTGTCAATTCCTATTAGACATTTTCTCCTATTGCTCGACTTAACTCTGTTAGAGTCCTTATTTCAGTTGCAGCTTATCGTGATTGGCCCTTATAGTAGCTGGACATAAAGAATGCTTTTTTACATAGATATTTACAAGAGGTATACATGGTTCACCCTCCAAGTTATGTTACTTCTTGAAAAGAACAATTAGTATATCGCCTAAAGAAAACCCTATATGATCTGAAACAGTCACCATGTGCTTGGTTTGATAAGTTCAGTCATGTGGTCCTTCAGTACGATTTTCAACGTTCTACTTCAGATCATTCAGTGTTCATTCGTCGTTCTATTCGTGGGGTTATCATTCTCATTATATATGTTGATGACATTATCATTAGTGATGATGATTCTGATGGTATTGTCAATTTTAAGCTCTATTTGAGGAAACAGTTTCACACTAAAGATCTGAGTCTTCTTCGATACTTCCTTGAGATTGAGATTGGTTGATTAAAGAAAGGGATCAATTTATGCTAACGAATGTACGTATTAGATTTACTATCTAAAACTGATACTCTTGGTACTCGTCCTTTTGATACCCCCATGGATTCTACAGTCAAGTTAGATGCTGAGAGTGGAGATATTTTTGATGACATAGGGCACTATAGAAGATTGATTGGTAAACTGATCTATCTCACAGTTACGCGTCTTGATATTATATTTGCAATTGGCATGATTAATCAGTTTATGCATGCTCCTTGCAAGCCTCATTGAGAAGCTACTTGTCGCATCCTTCAATATCTTAAAGGAGGACTCGAGAGAGGATTATTATATCAGTCTTCACCATGTATGACTATTATTAGCTTTTCTAATGCTGACTGGGCAAGTAATTATACTGATAGATGATCTACTTCTGGTTATTGTACATTTGTTAGTGGTAACCTTGTTACTTGGCGTAGCAAGAAACAGAATGTAGTTACACATTCATGTGCAGAGACAAAGTATCGAACTATGGGTCACACAACGTATGAAATGTTGTGGGTGTATTCTTTACTTCGTGATATGGGAATTAGTATGCCTTTTCCTATGCAGATGCATTGTGATAATCATGTAGCTATTTTCATTGCCAGTAATCTAATATTTCATGAACGCACTAAACACATAGAAGTGGATTGTCATTTTATTTGGGATATCATATTATCACTCCATATCTCAAGTCTGGTGATCAGCTGAGTAATATTTTTACCAAACCATTGTCTCGTGCTACTTTCAATAAGCTTTGTTCCAAATTGCGCATTTTTTATCTTTATGCTCCAACTTGAAAGGGAGTGTTAGAGTTCTTCATTTTAAGTTTTATATTTATGTAAGATAATATTGTGATTACCCGAGATAGTGTCAATATAAATAATAGAGTATAGGGCATCATGAATAATATACACTAATTATCCTTTTCACTTCTCCTGCTTGTCTCATTCTTCTTCTCTCTTGCAAGCCCTAATATCTCTTTTACTATTTCAACTAACCTCAATCCCTAGGAAGTACCAAAAAAGACCTAAGTCTTTGATATGAAATTATTTACCCAAATAGGCCTTGAAGAGGGTAATACCATCTAAGTTATTACAACTAATAATGATGTCATCCACATACACAACAACAACAACAATGTCTGCAGAAGCCCGACGAATAAAAACTGAATGATTTGAGGTAGAGTGTTGAAACTCAAATTGAAGCACCATAGTCCTGAACTTATCAAACCAAGCATGTGGTGCCTGTTTCAAGTCATACAGTATTTTCTTCAAACAACACACTAATTACTCCTGAATTGAAATAACAACACTAAGAGGTTTAATCATATAGACATACTCTTGTAGATCTCTGTGTAGGAAGATATTTTTTATGTCCAGTTGATACAAGGACCAGTCAAAACTGACTGCAACAGAAATAAGAACTCTTACAAAGTTAAAACAGACAACAGGAGAGAAAGTCTCACAGTAATCTACACCATATGTTTAGGTATAGCCCTTAGCAACCAATCATACCTTCAAACACTCAACTGAGCCATTAGGATGATATTTTATAGTGTAAACTCAACGACAACTAACAAGTTGTTTCCCAAACAGAAGGTTACAAGTATGATTGTCATGAAGTGCCTTAATTTCTTTATCCTTAGTCAGTTTACATCCAAGAGATGTTAATGACTATTTCAAAGATTTATGAACAAATA
Organism: Ilex paraguariensis; assembly: GCA_963454935.2. Classification (NCBI taxonomy): domain Eukaryota; kingdom Viridiplantae; phylum Streptophyta; class Magnoliopsida; order Aquifoliales; family Aquifoliaceae; genus Ilex; species Ilex paraguariensis. The sequence goes on along the minus strand of CAUOFW020000959.1, from coordinate 237,642 downwards.
CAAAAGACAAGACTGATGCAAAACAACAAAGAGGTGAGGATAGCAGATGCAAAGAGACAAAATTAGAGATAGGATGCTAAATACAAGTATGAGTACCTTTTCGCAATGTAATAGGAAAATCAAAAAAGGGTGAGACAGTATGCGTCTCAGGAAGAAGGACCTTAGAAGAATCAGATAGTGGTCAGGGCACTGGAGCATATGAAACAACTTCTCTGTCAATTGAACTACGGCAAACCTGCAATGTAGGGTTAAAAGACGATGATAGAGAAGAGACATAATTAGGTACGCTAGGCAACATGAGCTCCCACTAAGTAGTAGAGATCAAATTGGGGAAAAGAATAGTTCCTGAACTAGAAAGAAAGGTGGCATCGACATGACATAATATTGACGAGCCGCAGGGTCATAACAACAATAGCCTTTCTGAGTATGATAGTATCCCAGAGAGACACACTTAACCAAGGGTAGGGAAAGTTTATCCTGACTCAAACCAAGAAGGTGAATAAATGAAACACAACCAAAGACCCGAGAACTGAGACCAAAATGTGATGTATCAGAGTAGAGCAAGGAGAATGAAGATTTATTACTCAAGATGGGGGAAGGCATCCAATTAATAAGATAAACTACAGTGAGAATAACAATTCCCCAATAAGGTTTAAGCACATACATGTTAAATATGAAGGTATAAGCAACATCTAATAAATGAAGATATTTGTGTTCTGCAACACCATTTTGATGGGATGTATATGCATATGTAGTTTGATAAATAATATCATGATTAACACAAAATATATCCATAAAGGATTGTACATACTCAAGGACATTATCATAATGAAATATCTTAATACGTTTATCAAACTGTACAAGAATTTTATTGTAGAAAGTAAGAAAAATTTTAGGCAATTCAGAACAATCCTCCATAAGAACCAAGCTAAGTCATAAAGTAATCATCAATAAAGATCACAAAATAATGAAATCTAGAAATACCTTTTACTCTTGAAGGCTCCCAAATGTCCGAGTGAATAATAGAAAAATGACTAAACTGACGATTCGTACTACTACTAAGGAAAGAACTATGGTGATGTTTGCCTAATTGACAAGTCTCGCATTCTAACATAACAGAATGACTCAAATTAGGAATAACTTGAAGAAATTTTTCCAGTGAAGGGTGACCCAATAGAAAATGTCACCGGAGAGCAAACATGGTAACATTCAAGGCAGAAACTGATGCTCTGAAATCCAAATAGTAAAGTCAATTTTACTCATGCCCCAAACTAATCACTTTCTTCGTCCGGAGGTCTTGAAAAATACAAAAAAATGGAGAAAATATCACTGAACACCGTAAAGACTTAGTTAAATGACTCAAAACAAATAAGTCAGATGCTCATGACATAGACTTAGTAGGATGGAGATCATGAGTCTCGCGTAATAGTCTAAAAGAACCATCAGCTAACACAATATGAGAATTAGAAGAACAATATTAGAAAACAATAATAAAATACCAACCATGTAGGTACTAACTCCTGAATTAATAATCCAAGATGGTGAAGCTCAATGGGATGCCTTGTGCAGAATTACCCCCAGTGACTAAACCAGCAACGACTAAACCAGCAGCTGCTGGAGAGAATTAAGACAAGTTTTCAATGAGATGACTCTGCTGAAAAGTGAGATCATCATCAGAGCCAAACGTAGATGTAACATGTGCACCAGTCGATGGTTAAGACATAGGAGGAGTCGGGTCATAGACACTTGATTAGCATAGACTAGTTTTCCATGTTTATTCCAACAATAATCCTCAGTATGGCTAGTAGTTCCACAATAAGAACACCTCTACTCAGAATGATTTTCATGACTACCACGACCTCCACAACCATTACCTCTACTACCACAATTGCCACCTTGGGGTGGATGGCAACCAAGACCACCATTACAACTACCATCACTAGAAAATAAGACAGATGACTCCTTGGAGGACAGAGGAATTTCACGAGTCAGAGAGGCTCACTGAAGACATAAGTAAGCATTAGCAGCAATTGAAAGTTTTTCACTAGCCAAAATTTGATATTTAAACACTTCATATTTAGAATTAAGACTGGACAAGACTAAAGCAACTTGAAACTCTTCACATAGTCGTCGTTATATATTTAGGTCTGTACTCAATGACTGATAAGATAGAAGTTCCTCCCATAACCCTTTCAAAATATCATAATGTTCAACAAGTGATTTGTTACCTTACTTGGTATTAATTATCCACTCAAACAGTTCATAAATTACACACACATTATATTCTTGGGAGTACATCTCCTCGAGTGAGTCTCATATTTTCTTGGCAGTGTCAAAGAGTTGAACATTAGAAGCTACTGAGGGTTCCATGCTAAGCCACAACCAAGTGATCACTAAGGAATTCTCACTCCACCAATCTTCGAAATCCTTTGAGGTCTCAGGAGGGGGGCTTTCGGTTAAATACTTGACTTTCCTTTCTGCACGCAAAAAAACCTTAATAACATAGACCCAAGAATAATAATTGTGTCCATTTAATTTGACCGAAGTGATCTGTCGAATGTGATCATCAATGGAAGGAACATGTTGAACCGAAGCACCAGCCGAATTATCTTTGACATCCTCCGAAGTTGCCAAAGTAAATCCCACAATACTCTAAGCAATAATAAAGAATATAGGAGATAAGAATCGTCAACCAACAACAAATACACTCCAAAGAAACCCACCAAAAAAAAAAAATAAGACGGGTCTTAATACATTGTAACAATGTATTAAGATGTAGGGTTAGAAGAGAGGGAGATAAACGAAGAAGCGGAAATAATGAGAGAGCGAAGGAATGAAAATAATTAGTAGTGTATGGCTAGGTTGCCCTATACTCTTTTTTTATAATTGAGCAATATTAAGATAATTACAACATTACCTTAGACTAATTATCTTATATCTAATATAAAAACTAAGAACTCTAACAACAACCATTATCTTTTTTTGCTATGAAACATAAATTTAATATTCAACCAAAATCATGAAAAAGTAATCAGAGGACAGGGAGTACTCATGAGAAAAGTAACATACAAGAAAGATACAATAAAATAAAAAGAAAAGCTATGAGCATAGCAAAAGAAGAATGACAACAAAACCCCCAACCTCAACAACTAGCACACACTTGAGGCAAGTGATCCTTAATCAAGAAATATAGAACCATTATGCTTCAACTTAAATTAAATTTTGCAATAATTGTATATGCATTCATTTTAAGGTAAAATTAAACATTGATGTTCATGAGTACCATATTGGGAACAAGGATAATATCTCATCAGATCAAATTATACAGATCATAGAGCAAAGATATCTTGTAGCAATGATTGTCATGACATAGCAAGACACAGTTGGACTGCAAAGAACCAAGGTTGTTACTTTCAGTAGGAAATATTATTTTCAAATTTCAATAGCAGACAATCTAATTTAGCACTCATCATGCAAAGCTTGTTTTAAATCCTCAACTTGAATCATTTAGGCCCAAATTAACTCCTCCACAAGGGCATTCATTCCCAATATACAAACAATTTTTTGGTCTTAGAATATGGTGTATCAAAACAAACGTACCTAGCATTTTTTGGAAATGACGGCATAGTATCTTTCCTTTCCATAATGAACAATTAAGGAAGAATAGAGAAAAAATATTGAGAAATTTGAAGTGCAGATTACAAAAAGAAGCATTTGGATGGTTTGTTTCACGTGCATCATCTTAAGGCAGAAAGAGTCCTAGGATAACTTAAAGCTTTTGAGAAGAATTGACTCATCATACAAGGAAAGAAGGACATCATTACTGGATGCATGATCAGCACCTTTTCCCACTTTTGAGCTAAGTATGAAATTCATCAGTATAATGCCAGCACTAATTTGTTTGGAGGTATCTTAAGAAGCTTAATTAACTGCAAGAAGCATAAAAATTGCAGGTAACCATTCAAGAGAAAAACATGACATGGCCATTAGTTGCAGGTTCATTCGAGAATAAACATAGCATTAACAAATCTGGACAAAAGACTTTGTGGCTAACTAAAGGAAGTTAGTGACAGTCGCTTGTAACTGCAGGACTTCAAGTAAAAGAATCTATCAGCTGAGAAGAGGATGAGATTACCTTGTGGGCCACTGGAATTCTTCTAAAAGATCTTTCAAATCTTTTTACATCCTCCTCGGCAGCCTCCAGATAGCTGCATCAAATCAAGTCATAATTATGGTCAGTACTTGAATTATGCCATTCACTCGGGGCTAACATATAATAATTACAGACAAAAAAAAGTAAGAGAATATGGAATAAAACATTATTGCTCAAACGGATCCCATTAATCCAGAGTCCTAAGAGGTTATCAAAAAGATTTACCACTACACTAGGCAATGCTCCTCTCCCCCCCCCCCCAAAAAAAAAAAAAAAAGGGGGGGGGGGGGGGGGGGGGGGCCTAAGACCCATTATACGATTGGATCCTGGTTAATCAGTTTATTGGTGCTCGACCATTTTCCGACTACAGTAGACAATCCCTCACAAACTGAAATAAAAGACACGTACCAAAAACTAAAGATCACTGGGAGTGCCCACTTGTAAAACAACAGTATATCAGATGAACTGTATGATGAAATTCAACTACAAAAATCAAACAAATTTGTCACCAAAACGAGTGTATAGACAAAGAATTATCTTGGGGCTTCTTAATTTCTGTGTTTACAATTTACACGAATAGATTAACTCCAATATATAAACGTATGTATATAAGTGCGTGCGCGTGTGTGCGCGCGCGCATGAGAGAGAGAGAGAGAGAGAGATGTACTTGAGGTAGGCGCTGATGATACGCCTTAGGGATTTGGCTTCGAGGGCTTCTTCAATCTTTCTCCGCCGCAGTTCAGCCTCTTCTTCGGTCGCCGAAGACATTCTTTGTCACTGGGACCAAGAAGACGAAATCAGTCCTCTTTTACCCACCTTGACGATGAGCGTCTATTTTAAAGATACACTTTTACCCAAAGGGCTAATCTCATTTTTCACGCCAAAAAGATATTTTAATTTTTAATTTATATCTTTAAATATTAAAAAATTTAATTTATAACCCCTAACTTATAAATTAATAATAATTTGGGTCAAAATGTCATTCAATTTTCCATCAAAAATTGAAGCTATTGAAGCACAAGAGCTTCGGACATAGGCTTATGTCTAAATTCACAAACTTTCGACTCTTCATGTAAGTTACACATGATAGAATTAGTCTCTATTTAATGAATGAAATCCTATTTTTTTATACAAAAAGTAGTCCCAAATTAATCACAAACAAAGATATGCAGCAATAAGCATACCTCATTTTCATGTCCACTGCACTTACACCTCACATGCTTCAATTTATAATAATAAACTGAGTGGCAGTATAGATCAAGTACACATTACTACCATAACATTGAATATTTGTTAAGGTGTAAAATAAAATTAGTTTTTTACCCAACAGGTTAATGTAATAACGTCACTCCATAGTTTAACTATCCAATAAAAAATAATTATATGAATAAGTGAATCTCGTATAATTTAGTAACCAACCCTCCATATAATACAATAAGCGAAAATTGGTAAAAAGTATACCAAAAATTGTTTTTTAAGCTAATAACTCAATAAAGGCACTTCAGGTTTTTTTTTTTTTTTTTTGTTGTCTTGTAGTCTAATCTAACTAAATCTTTTACTTATTACCATCGTTTGTTGACTTTATCCTTCACGTTATTTGGCATTGCTTTTTCTTCGTAACAAAGAAACGAGTCAAATGAGTCCATCAAACAAGTTTCATATAGACTCAAAAAAAAAAAATGGAGTCATTGTNAACTTCGGACATAGGCTTATGTCTAAATTCACAAACTTTCGACTCTTCATGTGAGTTACACATGATAGGATTAGTCTCTATTTAATGAATGAAATCCTATTTTTTATACAAAAAGTAGTCCCAAATTAATCACAAACAAAGATATGCAGCAATAAGCATACCTCATTTTCATGTCCACTGCACTTACACCTCACATGCTTCAATTTATAATAATAAATTGAGTGGCAGTATAGATCAAGTACACATTACTACCATAACATTGAATATTTGTTAAGGTGTAAAATAAAATTAGTTTTTTACCCAACAGGTTAATGTAATAACGTCACTCCATAGTTTAACTATCCAATAAAAAATAATTATATGAATAAGTGAATCTCGTATAATTTAGTAACCAACCCTCCATATAATACAATAAGCGAAAATTGGTAAAAAGTATACCAAAAATTGTTTTTTAAGCTAATAACTCAATAAAGGCACTTCAGGTTTTTTTTTTTTTTTTTTGTTGTCTTGTAGTCTAATCTAACTAAATCTTTTACTTATTACCATCGTTTGTCGACTTTATCCTTCACGTTATTTGGCATTGCTTTTTCTTCGTAACAAAGAAACGAGTCAAATGAGTCCATCAAACAAGTTTCATATAGACTCAAAAAAAAAAAATGGAGTCATTGTATAAGACAACAGAACAGACCGTCTCTAGCAAGTTCACGTTGGAAACCGGTTGCGACGGCAACCCCCATGCTAATAATGACGAAGATCGAATAGTTTGTTTTCATAACCAAAAAATTCCACCCTGTAATTGGGATTTTCGAGCAAGACCATGGAGATGATGAAGAGCTTCATTAAAGTCATCTTCGAGAAGTTAGGGGACTTTGTATGTCACCAAATTTACTAGTTTTTTAAATTTAAAACATAAATTTATCTAATTTTCCATAGCATGAATTTATCTGTGTTATAAATTTTGTTTTCCATGATTTTGTAGATGAATTTATCTGGTTTAATAAATCTTAGATTTTTAAAAAAAAATTATATTAATAAAACTTTGATTTCCATTATATGTATATGAATTTATATTCTAAACTTTTTTTCATGATTTTTTAGGTGAATTTATCTGTTTTAATAAAATTTAGATTTTTAAAACTAGAATTTATCTGTATTACTAAAACTTTGAATTCTATTAAATGTAATATTAATCTATTTTGTATTACCAACTTTGATTTTCATGATAATTTTGTTTTAAATTTATCTATTTTAGTAAATCTTATATTTCTACAACTATTTTAGGTCAATTAATCTATATTATAAACTTTATTTTTCATGATTTTTTTGGTGAATTTATCTGTATTAATAAAAATTTAATTTTTATTATATGTAACATAAATTTATCTATATTATAAATGCTTACTTTATTTTTCATGATTTTTTAGGTGAATATATATTTTTTAATAAATCTTAGATTCTGCAAAACTTTTTACATCAATTTATCCGTATTAATAAAACTTTGATTTCCGTTATATGTAATATGAATTTTATTTATAAACTTTGTTTTCCATTATTTTTTTGGGGAATTTATTTGTTTTAATAAAACTTAGATTTCTAAAACTACTTTAGGTGAATTTATCTGTATTAATAAAATTTTGATTTCCTTTATATGTAACATGACCTTATTTGTTGTCATCATAGTACATTGAAAAAGTGAAAAAGATTTTTTTACAGTCATTAGATGAAATCAAAACAAAAATATTCTGAAAATAGTGAAATAAGCGTTAAACAATATTTTTGTCAAATATTAACGAAGAAATAGAGAAAAGAAATACATTATATAATGTATTTCTCAAAAATGACTGGCGTATGATTCTCAAAATTTTACTGGTAACCTTAATATTCTGAATGATCTCTCAAAAAAAAATTGATTTAATAGCTCTGTGATCAAGAATCCTATAATGCATTTTTGTAACGATCGAGATTCTGAGTTTATTAAGTGGAAGATAATTTGATGTTGATTCTGGATACAAATCACGATTGAGAGGGAGTAGAATGCACCTTTTTTGTTCTTGATTTATAGCAATCGTGTTTCAAAATCAATGAGAAATTAGGAAAGGTAATATGAAAATACATGAAGTTTCTTGGATTCGTGCACAGTAATTGCCTTCTTAAAGAGTGTTTTTTGTCCATTGATTATTTTGTGGACTGTTGAACCCAAAAGATGTTGGCGTATCTTTAAAGGACGGAAAGGTGGGCCTGTGATCCCTTTTTAAGGAAGTATGGTTGACTTCTATCTATTTAGTTATTTTAATTGAATAACGACATCACATAACGCTGATGACGTGGTATATTTATTCCCAGTGCATCCTACTCCCACGCCCTCTCGTCAAGCCAAACTAATTCAATCTAATTCAAAATCCATTGCAAACCCAAATTCCAAAAATTGAATCACATTATCTTGAATCCATCGATTCGCCTTTAGGCACACTTATAGTGCACAACCCCCAATACCACAAGTTCACCCCATCACAAAGACAGAACACTCTACAATGGCTTTTGGAAGTTATTGATAATACACTATTTATTCAAGTACTTAGGACCAATTTTGCATGAAGAGAGGGTGTTCAAGAATTTATATACATACATCTAATCTTATTTAACTCGAGCATAACTCAACTTCTTAACTTATGCTCAATAAAAACACTAAAGTAGAGATCTAAATTTTGACTAACCTCTATCTTGAAAATCACTTAAAAACATGTTCTATTTGCTAAATGCGACCGAGACTATTTGAGAAAATGGTATCATTTGTGTGTGTGTGTTTGTTTGTCTATTTTAGTTACTTGGGTCAACACATTGAATTTATTTTTTGGAATTTGTTGGCTCGTTTTTGTTAGAGACTAGCGCTCTGCTAGTCGGGGTGTGAAAAGTGCTTAATTGTATTATTCTAGCAATGCCACATTTTAGATAGTCGTCGTGCCTGACCAACTGGATCATGATCATGTAGAAAAGTAACCATAGAAGTTCGAGTGATCAACCCTTCAAAGCTTCTGTCAAAAAGGGAATAAAGGTGTTTAATGTATTTTGAAGTTGATAATGCCATACCTAAAGCGTCACTTGGAGCTTACTCAATTGTTTTTTTAAGTGATTGAGGTGTATTAGGATTGGAGTCGACAGATGTTGAATGTTTTTGGAAGCTAAGAGTGGCATACTCGATGCAATGGTCGGAGCTTATTTATAGGTGTCTAAGTAGTTGAGTTTTATCAGGATTGCATTTGAGCCTATTGATCCCCATTTTGATTTGTATTAGGCCTTTTACCACTTTGGATGTGCTTGATCATTAGCTATTAGATTGAATTCATCCAATGTGCATATTCACTGTTGTTATTCTATTAGGACTATAATTCTTTCCAAGGCTAGGTTGAGTTGATTGAAGTGGTTTGAACTGTGCAGAGCTAGTCCTTGGACTGGAGCTCTTTTAGCCAAATTGATTTGGTCTGCCAAGAAGAGTTTGTAACGCCCCAAAAACCCCCTTGGGTGACATTACATTCTAAAAACCATTCACCCCATGAGAGCATTACGTAAATTCATCACGACGAAAGTTCATTCATCAACCATTCATATTTTAACAAAATTTGGGCAGAGTCTCCTTTGTACGGGGAGCTTTACCCAAAACACAACCTGTACAATTATATTACAATTGACCACACCGGGTCCACATATGCATAACTATTGACCACACCGGGTCTATTTATCCATCATAAAATAAACTTTCATTCATCATATGTCATATCCACAATGCCATCCCAAAAGAATAGGCCAAGTATGACAAATATATTCCCAAAAGAATTAAATTACACTTGCAGTGAAATAACAAAATACTAGACTTTACATGATTTCAAAATAAACTCTCTAGTCTAGTACAAAAGAAATATAACTCTAGGCATCCAGTTCAGGACCCCCGTTCCCCTCTAGGGGAGCTTCCCCATGCACTGGTTCATCTACTTGTAACTCCTCCTCATAGACGAAATCTGAAAAGATATTATTTGTAGGGGATGAGCACTAAGCTCTGTAGCAACATTCCTTCCATACTCATACAAGGTTTAGAAAACAAGTAAAACAGTTCGGTCTTATTTTCCAAAATATCATATAACATTTGAAGTAAAACCGTGACATTTGAAACAGATCTCAAGTTTAAACATTCGCAATAATTTAAATGAACAGTAAACCCAAGTCACAATGAGCAACCATAACCATTTCCAACAAGTTCTTGTAGAGTCTCATACCTCCACAAGCTCTTGTGGGAAATGCAATAGTAACACCATAATACAAAAAGGAACGCTTATTCCACCATCGATTATTATATTTCCTTTGGCAGGTGGCATACTTAAAAGTAAACTCCACCCCCTTCAAGTCTTTGTTTCCCATAACCGCATACTTACAAGTAACCACGGTCGTTAGATGTCCTTTTAGGTAGGTAGCATACTTACAAGTAACCTCTACCCCCCTTGAAGTCTCCCACACATAACCGCATACTTACAAGTAACCTCGGTTCATAAATATCCTCTTTTGGTAGGTAGCATACTTACAAGTAACCTCTACCCCCCTTCAAGTATTCCACACTTAACCGCATACTTACGAGTAACCTCGGTTCATAATTATCCTCTTTTCATACCAACAATCACATACAAGATAAAATCCACAAATTGCCCTCAACAAGCAACCATTATCAAAATCCCCAAATTTTATCATGCGACAATCCAAATAACCAATTAAGAAAAATACAAGAGATCACCACCACATCATTTTCATTACTCACACAAAGCACTAAAGTTCTCAAAACCAAGCTTGAGCAAATGTAGAAAGAGAATTCCATATTTCCCCAAAAACTAGGGTTTTAAAGCTATAAAAGAAGTTTCATGGGTAATCAATCCTAACTTTGTTTAAGACATGCCATAATTGCAAGAAAACCAAGAAACAAGGAATTCCTAGCAAATACATACAAGTATGAATCAAAACATATATATATTTTAGCCTTAGCCTCAATGGACAAGCATGGAAGAAAAACCCCTACCTTGAATCAAAGTTTCAAACCAAAAACCCAAGCTCTAATGACCTCCTTTCTCCCTTTCCTCCTTTCCTCTATCTTCCCCAAGGGTGCTAAGGGGTTTGGGGGTGAGAGATGTGAGAAAAAATGGAAGGAAATGGGCTGGTTTCTGTGTTTTAAACACAGCAGTCCGCGACAATCACTGTTCATGGGCTGAATTTTGAGTTTTTTTTCCAAAATTACAGTTTTGCCACTAGAAATCTCCAATTTGATCCATACGACTACCCTAAGGTTTTTCGACGTTCCGGATTCATTTTTAATGTTATTTTAACCTAAAAACATTGCTTTTTATGATTTATTTCAAAACTAAAATAAATTCACACTTGGAACATTAAAATTTCTATTTTATTCCTTCGAACTACTATAGGTGATATCCTTACGATTTTAATATATATATATGGTTTATTCTTAAGTCATTACATATAGAAGAATCACTAAACAAGTACATTAATATATTAATGTAAACATATGGGGTTTTACACCTTCAAGGTCTAATAAGAAAGCACAACCCTTTACTATCCAAGGAGCACCATAGTGCAGATTTTTGGTCAACTTCATAGAATAAACTGATTTGACTCAGGTATTTCTAGGAGGTGTAACCTATATGGTTGGAAAGATATACGAGTTAGGGTTCTAACAAAAATAACGGTGCACAATTCGGACTTTCCAATAAAGAGTTATGATGAAATTAGCGAAAGGTAGTCTGCCGGACAGATTTTTGGACAGTGTAGACACTACTTCGTAATATGGACATAACTCCTTCCTCCTAGTTCCGATTGAGATGATTCAAGGTGATATGGAATCCTAAGAGAGAGATCTACAAATTTCATGTTTTAAGTTTTGAGAGATATGGACTGCATCAAGGTCGAAATCGAGCTTGATGTTACAGCCAGTGCACTGTTCATCCCTTTTTCATTCTACCAAATTCAAACACACATCACTACACATATCCCCATTTTTACAACAATTATTTACTATATATCTATATACATATATAAAAGAAAATGCGGGGTGTTACAGAGTTGCTTAGGCGAGCTGTTTCAAATTAGTTCAACTCAATAAAACCTTGTCCAAACATTTATACGAGCTATTCAACAAAAATTTCCTCTATCATATTCTATTGGTTTTAATAGGCATTGTTGCGTTTCCTTTTAGGTTAACTACATATATGTCATAAAGTTTATTAGCTTCTTCTCTCCAATGTGTCTATAGGGTTCTTTTATATTAAATGATGGAAAAGAACTTATTAACTACAATGGGTAGTTCAAGTGATAACAAGGATGAGTTGTAAACTCAGACGTTCTGAATTCGAATCTTGGCAACCCCATAAGGTCAGGCTATGAGAGATTTATCCCTTATAAATACCCTAGTTCCAACATGAATGAATTGCCTTTAACCGGACCAGAGAGGGGANAAGTTATGAGAGATTTATCCCTCATAAATACCCTAGTTCCAACATGAATGAATTGCCTTTAACCGGACCAGAGAGGGGATTAGTGAAGATCTACATAAGCTAGTCTGAATACCCTTGACTGTTGAGCCAAAAAAAATGAAAGAGAACTTATTGTGTATTCTACTTTTGTAAGAGATTTATACTGGCTATTTATGATGAGATCGAGCATTCATTCTAAACAGGTTCTACCAAAACCAATTTTTTTAGACTCTAACAATAAATTTTTACACTAAAGTTTGATTCATTCTAACTCTAGTTTTGGGACCCCCAAAAAATGTGTTATTTTCATGTATAGAATGGGATCCAAATTCTAGTTTTTGGATCGTATTCAGGTTGAGTTTATAAAAAGGGATCCGAATTCGAGTCGGACAAAGTTTGATCTGAATTCAATCAATTGACTAACGCAATCGTAATTATACAATGTATTAATAATACTTCATTAAAAACTTTTGCCTTAGGCCTCAGTTTGTGTCGCCCACCCTGATGCACCAATACTACATTTAATCCTAAAATTAAATATGGTGTAACCACATTACTTTATCTTCAAAAATAATAACAAAGAAATAAAAAATATTCTGGACTAAAATTTTTCACTTTGATTGAACTAAGCATTAAAAGAAAATCTATACATGTATCTCTCTTTCTGTTGCTTCATCCTGGAGGAAGGTTGCAAATAATTGATAGATGGGATTGCGTTTCTATGCTTAAGAGATAATTTGCAAAGAGGTNTCTGCTAGTCGGGGTGTGAAAAGTGCTTAATTGTATTGTTCTAGCAATGCCACATTTTAGATAGTCGTCGTGCCTGACCAACTGGATCATGATCATGTAGAAAAGTAATTAGATACCATAGAAGTTCGAGGGATCAACCCTTCAAAGCTTCTGTCAAAAAGGGAATAAAGGTGTTTAATGTATTTTGAAGTTGATAATGCCATACCTAAAGCGTCACTTGGAGCTTACTCAATTGTTTTTTTAAGTGATTGAGGTGTATTAGGATTGGAGTCGACAGATGTTGAATGTTTTTGGAAGCTAAGAGTGGCATACTCGATGCAATGGTCGGAGCTTATTTATAGGTGTCTAAGTAGTTGAGTTTTATCAGGATTGCATTTGAGCCTATTGATCCCCATTTTGATTTGTTTTAGGCCTTTTACCACTTTGGATGTGCTTGATCATTAGCTATTAGATTGAATTCATCCAATGTGCATATTCACTGTTGTTATTCTATTAGGACTAGAATTCTTTCCAAGGCTAGGTTGAGTTGATTGAAGTGGTTTGAATTGTGCAGAGCTAGTCCTTGGACTGGAGCTCTTTTAGCCAAATTGATTTGGTCTGCCAAGAAGAGTTGCTTAGGCGAGCTGTTTCAAATTAGTTCAACTCAATAAAACCTTGTCCAAACATTTATACGAGCTATTCAACAAAAATTTCCTCTATCATATTCTATTGGTTTTAATAGGCATTGTTGCGTTTCCTTTTAGCTTAACTACATATATGTCATAAAGTTTATTAGCTTCTTCTCTCCAATGTGTCTATAGGGTTCTTTTATATTAAATGATGGAAAAGAACTTATTAACTACAATGGGTAGTTCAAGTGATAACAAGGATGAGTTGTAAACTCAGACGTTCTGAATTCGAATCTTGGCAACCCCATAAGGTCA
>CAUOFW020000959.1:192153-223085 GCA_963454935.2 Ilex paraguariensis | reverse complement strand
TCTACAAATTTCATGTTTTAAGTTTTGAGAGATATGGACTGCATCAAGGTCGAAATCGAGCTTGATGTTACAGCCAGTGCACTGTTCATCCCTTTTTCATTCTACCAAATTCAAACACACATCACTACACATATCCCCATTTTTACAACAATTATTTACTATATATCTATATACATATATAAAAGAAAATGCGGGGTGTTACAGAGTTGCTTAGGCGAGCTGTTTCAAATTAGTTCAACTCAATAAAACCTTGTCCAAACATTTATACGAGCTATTCAACAAAAATTTCCTCTATCATATTCTATTGGTTTTAATAGGCATTGTTGCGTTTCCTTTTAGCTTAACTACATATATGTCATAAAGTTTATTAGCTTCTTCTCTCCAATGTGTCTATAGGGTTCTTTTATATTAAATGATGGAAAAGAACTTATTAACTACAATGGGTAGTTCAAGTGATAACAAGGATGAGTTGTAAACTCAGACGTTCTGAATTCGAATCTTGGCAACCCCATAAGGTCAAGTTATGAGAGATTTATCCCTCATAAATACCCTAGTTCCAACATGAATGAATTGCCTTTAACCGGACCAGAGAGGGGATTAGTGAAGATCTACATAAGCTAGTCTGAATACCCTTGACTGTTGAGCCAAAAAAAATGAAAGAGAACTTATTGTGTATTCTACTTTTGTAAGAGATTTATACTGGCTATTTATGATGAGATCGAGCATTCATTCTAAACAGGTTCTACCAAAACCAATTTTTTTAGACTCTAACAATAAATTTTTACACTAAAGTTTGATTCATTCTAACTCTAGTTTTGGGACCCCCAAAAAATGTGTTATTTTCATGTATAGAATGGGATCCGAATTCTAGTTTTTGGATCGTATTCAGGTTGAGTTTATAAAAAGGGATCCGAATTCGAGTCGGACAAAGTTTGATCTGAATTCAATCAATTGACTAACGCAATCGTAATTATACAATGTATTAATAATACTTCATTAAAAACTTTTGCCTTAGGCCTCAGTTTGTGTCGCCCACCCTGATGCACCAATACTACATTTAATCCTAAAATTAAATATGGTGTAACCACATTACTTTATCTTCAAAAATAATAACAAAGAAATAAAAAATATTCTGGACTAAAATTTTTCACTTTGATTGAACTAAGCATTAAAAGAAAATCTATACATGTATCTCTCTTTCTGTTGCTTCATCCTGGAGGAAGGTTGCAAATAATTGATAGATGGGATTGCGTTTCTATGCTTAAGAGATAATTTGCAAAGAGGTTGTTGCAAAACTTTGGATTGTAACTATCATAGATGGCTTTAAATAGCATTGTTAGGGTCTACAATCACCCAAGAAGAAAGGGAGACATCTTGCAATAGATCCTCAGCCGGACTACTTTGTACTTTGTGTTGAAAAAAAGTAAAAATTTTGAAATATTGGTCTTGTATTGTGTGTGTCTGCCAATTGTTTGTTGAATTGTCTTTGTGAGCTTCTTGAGGTATATGGGGCTGAAACTAAGGGCGTGTTTAGACTAGGTATTTGAATTGACCAGATTGGACAATCCAATCCATCCCCACATTCATCCAGCTGGAAAAGTAAGACACATTTAAAATACAAGTCTCTTCGTTCCTTATTTGATTCAGGTATTTAAAAGTCATGGGCTCACACTTATCCCATACAATACTCTATAAGCTCGTTTGGTAGAGGCATTATGAGGGGACTAAATATTGGATTGTACTATTTTTTATTTAATCGGGCCTAATACAATGTTTGGTAAAAAAATTTGATACCATTTTAATTTTAAAAATGTATACGAATCGTATACTTATCATACTAACAGACATTTGGTTTAATAGTACTTCTTACCTTATGAAAGCTTCGCTTTCTTGAGGTCAACTGGTCAAGGATTCAACTTCCCCTCCCTCCTCCACCTCCCACCAAAAAAAAATCGTATGCTTATCATATGTTTTTTGTACAATAGACTTATATTATGAAAATATTTTAATACCACAAAAAGAGGTGGTATTATGATCCAACTCAAATGTATTATTCTACACATTTACTATTATAACCCCCCAACTGATAAAATTCAATTGTCACCAATATAACAAATATTGATTGAGAGTATTTTTGTTAATTCAATATTAATACCATGAAATAATGTCCTAGCCAAACAACTGATTAGATTAAATAATTATTATCCAACATTTATGTTGTATATTATCACATACTATATAAAATTACGTATTATTCTAATACTCTATTTAATTTTGTCTTTTATCCATCTGTATTATATTATACTGTATTATTTTATTTAATCCATCTATTTAAAATACNATCACCAAAAGAGGTGGTATTATGATCCAACTCAAATGTATTATTCTACACATTTACTAGTATAACCCCCCAACTGATAAAATTCAATTGTCACCAATATAACAAATATTGATTGAGAGTATTTTTGTTAATTCAATATTAATACCATGAAATAATGTCCTAGCCAAACAACTGATTAGATTAAATAATTATTATCCAACATTTATGTTGTATATTATCACATACTATATAAAATTACGTATTATTCTAATACTCTATTTAATTTTGTCTTTTATCCATCTGTATTATATTATACTGTATTATTTTATTTAATCCATCTATTTAAAATACAGCAACCAAAAGAGTCATATTTGAAAGAAATATTGAATGATGGTATAACCATTAAAATTACCAAAGAACCCCCAAGTTATTCCAATCTTGAGGATAAAAATGTCTTTTTTGTTTCAATAATACTTCAAGCCGGATGCCTTAACCACCAAGTAGGTGGGTTTAATTTAGAAGGTGTATGTGGGAATATACTACTATTCATGTTTGTGTTTGACTATTTTTAAGTAATAGTATCGGACTAAAATTGCATATCCCAACCTAGGAGAAAATGGGATAAGGTGGGCTCAGGGGTTATTTTTTCCATGNTGATAGTATCGGATTAAAATTGCATATCCCAACCTAGGAGAAAGTGGGATAAGGTGGGCTCAGGGGTTATTTTTTCCATGAAATTTGGAAACTAATATAATCTATCCATCTTTTTTGTTAGTAAGGACAAACACAAACAATTTAAGTCATTAAGTATATGTATGATAGAACATATAAGGTGTGTGGTCCCAAGTTGTTATTTTTAAAAAAAAATTATGATAATAATACCTCTTATCTTAATTATCACATTTATGAGTCTCCTTAATCTTTCTCTTTTGTCAATTATGTTTCTTTTCTCTTTCCTCAGTTCTATTATCTCTCCACATCCCTTTCTTCAAGTCGTTTCTCTCTCCTCTATCTTTCATCCCATTATTTCTCTCTCATCTGTTTCCTTTAATTTCTATCATCTTTATCTTTTATCCTATTTCTCTTTACTCCCTTCAATCCCACTATTTCTCTTTCCTCTCACTTTCTTTAATTACTCTCTATAACATCTTTCTCATTTCTATATCTTATTTAGGTTGTTCTCTCTTCTCTATACCACCCTTTCTCTCTGCTCCTTTTTCCCGTCTGTTTCTTCTATATCTTATTTAATTTTTTGTCTATCTCTNCCTTCTCATTTCTATATCTTATTTAGATTGCTCTCTCTTCTCTATACCACCCTTTCTCTCTGCTCCTTTTTCCCGTCTGTTTCTTCTNCTTTCTCATTTCTATATCTTATTTAGGTTGTTCTCTCTTCTCTATACCACCCTTTCTCTCTGCTCCTTTTTCCCGTCTGTTTCTTCTATATCTTATTTAATTTTTTGTCTATCTCTCATGTCTCTATCATTCAACTCTTTCTCTCTAATCTCTCTTTTCATCTATTTAAATTTGTCTATCTCTTTCATTCAACTCTTTTCGCTTTTCTCTCACTTCATTTTTCTCTTTATTCTATCTTTCTTCTCCACTGTGAACTGCTAAGAGGTTATGTTGATTGTTGCCTTTAAGAAAACCATTTATTGTTGTAAATGCGAAGAATTCATGGTTGTGATTATCATTGTGCAACTCATGTTGTTGTAAATGCAACCATTTCNTAAGAGGTTATGTTGATTGTTGCCTTTAAGAAAACCATTTATTGTTGTAAATGCGAAGGATTCATGGTTGTGATTATCATTGTGCAACTCATGTTGTTGTAAATGCAACCATTTCTTCTCCAACTATATTGGACTCTTTCAATCTATCAACTGGGCTCCCAAATCATCTAGAGGCTGCAATGTGAAGGATAGAAGTTCTTTAGGAAATTATGCTTTCTAGTATTATATTTTGAGTAATTTTCCATATAAATCATGCATTAGAATTTTTTATTCCTATTTATTGTAATTAGATTGCAACAAGGGGGAAAGTACATACGTCCCCCTAGCTAGGTGTAATTTAATCTTTAAATCAATAAAATTTCCTCGTACCATCGAGGTTCACCAAAAAAAAACTATTGTCTTTTTATATTTCTAGTTAGTTTTAGAATGAATATCCAATAAAATTATGATACGAAACATCACTGTTAATGGGAATCCCTCCGGTGCATGCATCTATTACTCAATGAAAACCACACATATACAATTGTTCTATATGTTTCTTTATTGGCTTTATGAATTGTTATTAAAAAATTGATAATTCATATAAGTGTGTATCTCAAATAATTTTTTTTTACCTGTGACATGGATCGCCATGAAGAATACCGACTTGGATGCACACTTGGGGATCTATCCTGAAACCTAGTATTCACCATTATCATTTGTCCTTTATGAAACTAAGCTTCCTAGTTTACTAGTGATGAATATTCTCATATTGCAATCCAGAAAGCATCGACCATTACCCAAAACGGTGACCTGAAATAGGATTTTGATTGACCCTTTTCCAAAACAATAATTTCAAATAACCAATAGAGAGAAATATGGGATGTGAGAGAGAGATGTGGTTACTTGAGAAGTGAATTAGGTGTTCACCTATTTTGGGAGACTATGAAGAGACAAAGAATAAAGAAGCCAATCGGTCACTAGGACAAATTAAGGCTACTAAAAACAATAAATTTGCATAGATGAAGGGACGAAAACATTAGAGGTTAGATGAAGAGGCTACTCGAGGTGATAGAAGGTAGGTTGATTTAGTAGAGGAGTATTATATGTCTTTTAAGTTCTACCTGTATAATGAATGCTTATATTCAATGCATGATAAAATTGGTATTATAGAGCTTATTAAGGATATAATAGGAAAATAAAAGTTTTTCATCCTAAGCCATTTTTATAGTAGTATAGATTAAGGATAGTATTATCAATCAAGTTTTTTTGACAAGCATTAACATTCGAAAGTAGTATATAAATTATTAGATCTATTTAAATATTTGAATTTAGCAAATTTGGATATGCACTACAAACCTACAAACATATAATGTAATTTTATAATTATATAATAAAATTGAGTAGAAATTCACGCATTAAACGTTAAAATGTCTCTAATCAACTTATTCAGTTCAGAATAGATATCTATTTTAAAATATTCATATAATCACTGTGAAAAATAAAATTCGTTAGCTAATGTAATCGGATTTGGATCACATTGTTCAAATCGAATTTATATTATTTGGAAAGAAAATAATCAAAAGTCAAATAATGAATTTTATTAGTTTAATTAATGCAACTAATAAAAAATAAAAAATTCCTCAAAAATGATAAAGTAGACATTATTGAATTATTGAAGGATAAACAAGGAAAACAAAANATATTCATATAATCACTGTGAAAAATAAAATTCGTTAGCTAATATAATCGGATTTGGATCACATTGTTCAAATCTAATTTATATTATTTGGAAAGAAAATAATCAAAAGTCAAATAATGAATTTTATTAGTTTAATTAATGCAACTAATAAAAAATGAAAAATTCCTCAAAAAATGATAAAGTAGACATTATTGAATTATTGAAGGATAAACAAGGAAAACAAAAAATTTTCACTTAAGCTACTTTTATTAGTAATATAGATATGTAAGAGAGATAAAGAGAGTACTAATTATGAAAGATTTAAAATGACGAAAATTTGATTTTGTTTGAATTTTAAAATGTGAATTCTAGAAAGATCTAAAATGAAGGAGATTTGACTTTGTTTGAATTTTGAAATGTGAATTCTATATGGATAATATTAAACTTTTTCTCTCTCTCTCTCTCTACATATCTATATAATAAGAAAGTTAGATTGTTTGTCTTGAGCATTTCGTGGTTCAGATCATTTGAGGATTATTAATCCGAAGATCCTAATTGGACTTAACTCTAACACTCCACCAACGAGCTTTTGGTCCAATGGTACTCCTTACCGTATAAAGACTCTGTCTTCTTGAGATTAAGGGTTCAAGTCCTCCCTTCCTCTCCCCTTCCCAAAAACAAACTCTAGCACTCTCATCTCTCATATAATTTTCTCTCCCTCTTTCACTCTCTCTCCCCTATCTTTTAGATATTTTAAATACACACTCACTCATCTCCTCTCTTTTATATCTGTAAAAGTCGGTGAAAATTTAAATTTTTATGAAAAATGACAACATAGTAATTTGTCACTATGGTACGAGTTGAAAATCTATTTTTTTTGAAACTCGGATGACGAAACGAACCTCACATTTGGATTCGTCTTGCAAAATCTAATTACCCAGTTAATTTTTGTTGAATTTTGAGACAATCAATTTTTTACGTTTAACGAGGCGATCAGTTGTCGCGTGACCTAAAAACGAGATGTAGAATTAAAGTTTAAAAATTAAAAAATAATTTAAAGCTAATTTAAATAAAAATATTTTAAACTTGAACCAAGACGAAATTTAATTATTTCAAGATGAAACTGGACCTGAGAATGGAAGACGTGTGGCGCAACGAGGGCCAAGCATCTAAGGGGTATAAATAGGGGAGAAAATTAAATTTTCTCTCCATACATACTCATCAGATTTTTGAAATTAGAGAGGAAGAAAGGGAAAAGAGAGGGTTTTATAACTTCTCTCTATGATGTATGACTCTACGTTGATCGGAATTCTTCAAACCAAGAACCAAAGTTCATCTACACGACGAGAGCTACGTCCACATACCAAAAATCGAAGGTTTTGAAGAAGAAAAAAATGGGATTTTGGAGGAAGCAAGGATTATAGATTGTTTGGGGTCTTGAGAGTTTTCTACCATTGTTCTACGTTTCAAGAAGTGGGGTTATTTTCCTAATTAAGTTTATTTTCAACCTAGGGTTCCATATGATATGGGTAGCATGACTTGAGATGAATTCTCTTGTTTGATGTACTCTTAGTATAACTAGATTATGAGAAATGGGTATAGAAATATGCTAAATTAATCTTGCATGAATTGAGTTTATAGAATTTACTTGTTTAGTAAATTCATGAAAAATGTGATAATTGGACATGATTGTGTGTTACATGATTTGGTGCCTTGAAGGTGTTTAATAAAATGCCTATGTTGATGTAGCATGTTGGTTTCGTTGAAAATGTTATAATATGCTTAGGTATTGAGAATAGTTAAAATCAATTCTAGCATTAATTGGGTACTTAAAAATTACTTGTTTGTGATTTCTTGATAAATGTATTGATTAGGCATGTTAAGTGTTTACATTTATGCTTTGAAGGTGTTTGATGAAATGTCTATGTGTATTAAGTGTGTTATTTGCATTGGTTGTGTTATAACATGCTTGAGAGTTGGTGTTGCTATATGCATATGATATATTGACATTAAGGTTGTTTATGGTAGTTATATGCTTATGATGTAATTTACCATAGAAAAGATTGTTAGCTATTAAATTATTTATAATGTGCTCATGACATATTGAACATGGTTGAGAATTGCAATTGTACATTTACATTGCATATGCACAGGTAATATCACATTCGTAGGCATTTGACATGAGTGTGGGTGTGGGTGTGTGCACATATTTTTGAATCAAACACCATTATTGGTGATTAAGGCGTGGACTCGGGAAAGTTGGACCTAGGCCCGCTAATTTGCACAGTTGCATGAAAAAAAACTTGTGTCGGGTATAGCAAGAAGGGCTAGATACTCCATTGGGTACAAGACCCGGTTACTGGTTTATACACTTCCAATGATACAAGTCCAAAAAAGTGTAACGGTGTGCGAAACCAACTGTAAGATTCCAAAATCTGAATACCTAACAAAGACACATGATTTATTTTAAAAAGGTCATTGGATGTGTAACATCAATGGCGGGGACTTGGAATGCCCCGGATTCATACGCATGACATTGCATGTGTTGAGGGAGCCAGTAAAGGCTTGGGTTGAATTGCATGTGTGAGTCTCATCTCATATCATGGCATGACATTGAAGATTCTATTGTTAAATTATATATTCTTGAATGGAGTAATTGTTGTTTGTGAATTGCATATGAACATTTCATATGCATCTAAGTTGGGGAATAACCTCTTTAAGAAATACTCTATTGAGTGTGACACACCCTTTATGGGGATAATATTTCAAGTGTGGGACATGCGCTGGTGGACGGCTCTTATTCGGGCCCTCATTAATGAAAAAAAGCCGAAATATGGCTTTTAAACTATGCTTTTGTAAAACTAAGATGTAAATTAGTTTTTGGGCATGTAATGTATGTAAAACATTGTAATCGAACTCATATGGATTATATTTAATGTAAAATTGTATGTTGTTATATGAGTATAGATAAATCGACCCGGTGTAATCAACGTTACATGATTGCAAATGTTGCGTTTTGAGTAAAACTCCTCGTATAAAAGAGACTTTCCCCAAATTTTGTTAAGTTATGAATCTCGGTAAATAGGGCATAACGGCGTGGTATCGAGTTACACTGTATTTACGGGTATTCTGTGGATTGATAGGTGATGCACGAGTTGGCAAAGGACCCCCAGTTTTAAGGGCGTCACAATATCTCTTTTAAGCATATGCTCTATATATCTCTCATATAACTCTCACACACTCTCTCATCTTTCATATAAGTCTCTTTAACTCTGTCTCTTTTTTTGTCTATCTCTATCTCGTATCTCTTTTACATTGGACTTAACTCTAACACTCTCATCTCTCATATAACTCTCACCCCTCTTTCTCTTAGACATTTTAAATACCATCTACTCCCTCTCATCTCCTCTCTCTCTATCTCATATCTCTTTTAAACACACACTCTATATATCTCTCTCAAATAACTATCTATCAGACGTAATTGTCTCTCTCCTATCTCTTAGACTTTTTAAATTAGAAGTTTGTTTTAAACACTCTTTCTCATATCTCTCTTATTATTTGAATGTAGATGAATTAAAAAAAATTGTATGCTTTTAGAGAATGAGAAAACATCTAAATATAATTTTTTTTACAGACTGTATACATTTTTTGGGAAATCGATGGAATTTTAGATAACAAATTTAATTTTTTTGACAGCATTTGAACTTATTTTATTATATAGATGGTTGCATTTTTTATTTCATTAGTGATGAATTTTATATATTAGTAGTATGTTCTATTAGTATTTGTTTGTTTTTTCTTAAGGTATTTATTACATGGACTATATTGCAAATTTGGTAATTGAATTTATAATTATGTTGTGTTATTGATTTGAATGGTGACAATTGTGATAAATTCACATGTCTTACAAATGAGTAAGATTTTACGTATTACTTAAAAATTATAAATTTTATTAGGTTTTGTTTTTTTCCTGAAGTATTTATATATATGGTGTTGTTTTTGAGGAGTTTTTTGTGTATATTTTTTTGATAGTTCTACTAACATAGAGGATATGGTCGACAATATATTTCAGGTTATTTTAAAAAAAAATTGGTTTGAATGTGTTTGAAACATTTTCTTTTTCAAGCTGGGCAATTATTTGCGATTTTTGTGTGTTATATGGTACCTTCAAGCACGGGTAATGAGCCAAAATCGAGATAAACCCCATCTCTCTTTTTCCTTTTTTTGCCCCCATGTCGCCACACAGGGGGACATGGAGATGGAAAAAAGGGGATCCTATCAACTTATTCCGATCTAGGATAATATATGAGAGAGAGCTAGAAACAAATGTGTGAATGCCAATAGGGGCATTTTCATAATAAATAAAAAATAAAATAATTTGTTTGGACTAGAGGACAAAAAAATCAATGGAGCTAGATTTAATGAATTTAAAAAATCCTTGCTTTGACTAATTGGCAAAATAAATCACCAAAATAGATTTATGAACAATTTCCCCTTCTTTTTTTTGGCACAAATGAACTTTTTCAATAATGCCAGTATATCCTACCAAAAATGATGCTTTCAGTAAGTATGTCCCACTAATCGCACCTCTTTACGTTGGTGGAATATTCATCCAAGATCTATAAAGTCAACGTTTAATCAAATAGTGATCGTTAATCAGAGCAGTGTCAAGCGTGAGATTAACTGACTCACTCTAATCTCCTCTTCTTCTTTTTTTTTTCTATCCAAAACTACAAGCGTGAGATTAACTAAATCACTCTAATCTCCTCTTTTTTTTTTCTATCCAAAACTAAGGGTGACAATTTCTAACACAAATCAAAAACATGACTTGAATTTGACATGAAATTAGCGAGTTAGAGTTGATCATTTCTCAACACAAACCCATAAATAACACAGCCTATTAAAACGAATAATAAATAAGTTGTGTTAGTATTAAACACGAAAATACACAATTAACACATTTAACTAATATTATAAAAATAAAATGCTAATTATTTGATCTTGTTTATTAAGCATTGTCATAATTATTATACAAAAAATATATTTTTACTCATTATTATTTTTATGTTTATTAAGTTAAACTTTAATTTATAAAAAATATATGAACATAGATTCAATTAATTGATAATATAATTTTAGACTTAAATCTTAACGTTAATTTTTTATTCAAATTTTATATGGGTTAACACGAACTTGGTATGAGAATAAACAGGTCAGTCAACACAACATAATTAGTTAAATAGATTAAATTAGAGTTGACTAGTATTCGACATGAACACGCAATGACACGATACGACATGAATCCAACACGACACGAGATAATTGCAACCCTTATCCAAAACCAAGACTCCACACTTTTGTATTACTATTCATCTTAGGCGCCAAATATAGCATCATATTCCCTAAGACCGTGTAAACATTTATATGATAAAGTATGGTACAATTTAATCTCAAAAGATAAATAAAATGACTTTCATTTTTTGCGGTTGAAATCTCTTTAAATTTTACTTTAAAATTAATTTGACGGCTAATATTAACACCCCAAATTTAATAAGAAAAAATAGGACCCTAAGGGTGTGTTTGAGATAACTTTTTAAAAGTACTTTTAGAATTTATAATTTATCATAAATACTTAAAAAAAAAGTAATATTTGGAATTGCTCCACCACCACCATCACCCCCACCACTATCACCAATACCCCCACCACTATCACCAATACCACCACCGTTGCCATCCCACCGCCACCACCACCACTTCTGCCATAATAACCACCACCACTGTCACCGCCACCACACCACCATTATCACCACTAACACCACCCCCACTGCCCAACCACCACCACCCCTATTTCTGTCGTCACCCTATGACTACCCCTCTACCACCACTGTGACACCCCTAAAACGAGGGGTCCTTTGTCAAATCGTTGATCACCCATCAACCCGCAAAAATACTCATGAATGTTGCATAACCCGACACCACGACACAACATCCCTTATACCGAGATCACAATAACACAAAGTTTGGGTAGAGTCTCCCTTGAACTGGGCACTCTCAAACGCATAACCTGTATACCTTTTAATCACATGACCCATCCAAGTCCAATATACATTAATTTACTCTCATTTATTGTCCATTTATATCATTTGAATGAAAGAACCCAAGACCCAAAGGCCTAGCAAAAGCATTTCAAAATTTGAGTTTTAAACAAAACCCAAATGTAGACGATATACAAGTTTTATCGATAGAAAAAGGCTACTGGAAATATTCTACCAGTAGGTTGATCAAAGTTCTACCGATAGAAAAACTCACTAAAAATGTTCTATCGCAGAAATGTGACGTTCTATCGGTAGGAAACGCCTACTGGTAGAAGAGCTCATCATTCTATCGATAGCTCTTACCAATTTTCTCCTGTTTTCATCTTTTTTCAATTCCAATCCATTTCAACCCTTTACAACATCAACTCAAACTCATATATCATCCATTTTAAACAAAATACAGTTCATATGAGTTCTTTTACAATCTTTTACATAAAATTACATGCTCAAAACTAAATAACATATAACTTTTACAAAAACATAGTTTAAAAGCTACATTTTGGCTTTTCTTCATCAATGAGGGCACGTGTGAGAGCCATCCACCGACGCATGTCTCGAACCTAAAATATTGTCCCCATAAAGGGTGAGGCACGCTTAATAGGGTATCTCCTAAAGAGACTATTCTCCAACCAAGATGCATATAAAATGTTCACATGCAATTCACAAGTAACAATCACTCTATTCAAGAATATACAATTCAACAATAGAATCCTTTATGTCATGCTATGATATGAGATGAGACTAACACATGTAACTCAACCCGAGCCTTTACTGGCTCCCTCAACACATGCAATGCTATGCGTATGAATTCAGGTATTCCAAGCCCCGTCATTGATGTTGCACATCCAATGACCATTATAAATCTCGGGTCTTTCTTGGGATGGGTATTTATAGACTCACACCAACGGGCAACCAATCGACACGACATTAATGGACTTCCACCAATGATTTCGCATTCGCCAACACACTTTATGAACTTTACACCAACGGAGTGCATATCCAATCATCGCATCTTGCACCGAGGGACAATCTAGCCCTTCTTGCTAACCCCGACCCTATTTTTCATGCAAACCGTGTGACTCAATCAAACATTGGTTTAACTATTTCAAGCTCACGCATCATTCATCAAGAATAGTGTTTGGTCCAACAACATACACACAACCCCACTCTCATGTCAATGCCCACAAATGCGATGTTTTTCGTGCATATGCAATGTAAATGTATAATTTCATTTCATATTATTATGCAATTAAAATCTCAATTGCAATTTTAACATCATGTTTCATATGTGATATGTCCATTAAGAACAACATTTCATCTCATTCAACATTTTTAATTGTCAATTATATCATAAGCATATAATTACAATTTACAATATCATACAAGCATGTTGTTCTAATTTCATCAAAACAACATACTTCAATCATTAAAGACATTTTATCAACACCCACAAGGCACCAATACATGTAATCACATAATATGCCCAAATAATCATATTTCTCAAGAAAAACAAATAAGTAATTTTTACATACTCAATTCATACTAGAATTGATTTGATCTATTCTTAATACTAATTTTTCACATTTCAAATACCATAGGTAAGTACTATACATGCGACTACATCTCTAACACTCTATACATTCCATATAACAACCCTAGGTTGGAAATAAACCTAGATAGGAAAGAATCCTACCTCTTGAAGCATAAAACAAGTTGTTGCACCCTTCAAGAACACAACCCATGCTCAACCCCTTGATTTTCCAAAATTTCATCTTTGAAACTTCGGTGAAATTCGTCTTTTTTGGTACATAAGCATAGCTCTCTTCGCGTAGAGGAACTTTAATTCTTGGCCTAAGTCGATTCGACCAAAGAAATGCCGTAGATCGTAGAAAGAAGTGAGAACTCTCTCTTTTTCCCTTTCTTCACTATCCAACGTAAAAACCAGCTGAAATGGGGAGAAAATTTGATTTTCTCCCCCATTTATACCCCTTATAATGCTTGGCTCTCGTCACGCCACACGTCCTCCATTCCTAGGTTTGATTTTATCCTGAAACTA
Organism: Ilex paraguariensis; assembly: GCA_963454935.2. Classification (NCBI taxonomy): domain Eukaryota; kingdom Viridiplantae; phylum Streptophyta; class Magnoliopsida; order Aquifoliales; family Aquifoliaceae; genus Ilex; species Ilex paraguariensis. The sequence continues at coordinate 209,227 of CAUOFW020000959.1, read as the reverse complement.
TTAAATTTCATCCTGGTTCATCTCATTTTTAGGTCATACGACACCCGATCGCCTCGTAAAATGTAAAAAATTCGACTATCTCAGAATTTAACAAAAATTGACTAGCTAACTAGATTTCACAAGGCGAATCCAACTGGGAGGTCCGTTTCATCATTTGAGTTCTACAAAAATTAAAGTTTTCAACTTGTACCGAAGTGACAAATTATCATTTTACCCTTTTTATAAAAATTTAAATTTACCCGGGTTTTACATTCTTCCCCCTTAACAAAATTTTGTCCTCAAAATTCACACACACATGCACATTCAACCACATGCATATGCAACAGTAATATAATACTGAATAACTATAATAATGTACCTCCATCCTTAAACAAAAATGGATAAGTGGTACGTATAGTGTCATCACGCTCCCATGTCGCCTCCTCCACACCTTGGTGCTGCCATAACAAATTCACCTACCTCATAGTCTCGCCTCGCTAGACCTACTCTCAGCTATCCATGATACATACTAATCCCTCCTCGAAAGTCTCATTCGCATCAACAATTAGCTCGCAATAATCCACTATATGTGTCAGATCTGGGGTGTACTTTTGGAGCATGGAGACATGGAATACCGTCTGAACACCTGATAAATGTGGCGATAATGCCAACTAGTAAGCAACTGTACCAACCCTTTTGAGTACCTCGAAAGGTCCGATATACCTCGATGACAACTTTTTCTGCTTCCCGAACCTGATCACTTCCCTCTTAGCCATTACCTTCAAGAAGACGTGATCTCCAACCTCAAACTCTAGAGGTCATCGCCTGTCAGAGTAGCTCTTTTATCGACTCTAAGCTATGAGAAGACACTTTCGTATCAAGTCCATCTTCTCTAATATGTCTCTAACCAAATTCAAACCCGTAGAGGGTCTCTCTCAAACCTCCGTCCAATAAATTACAGAATGACATAACCTCCCATAAAGTGTCTCATAAGGTGTCATATGTATGCTCACCTGGTAACTATTGTTGTAGGTGAACTCCACTAAGGGTAAATGCTCTTTTCAGCTACCCTTAAGATCTATGACACATGCCCGTATCATGTCCTCTAAAGTCTGGATGGTCCTCTCTGACTAACTATCTGCCTAGGATGAAAAGATATGCTCATCATCAACTGTGTCCCTATGACTTGCTGGAAACTCTCCCAAAAATGGGTAGTGAACTTGAGATCTTGATTCGACACTATAAATACAAGCACCCCATACAACTGGACTATCTCCCGTACGAACAGCTTGCAGAATTCGTCTAGTGTGAAGGTCATCCGCACCGTCAAAAAGTGTGCCGACTTCATAAGTCGGTTCACTATCACCCACACTGTGTTATGCTCCCGTGATGTCCGTCAAAAGTGGGTCACAAAATCTATCATGACGCGCTCCCACTTTCATTCAACGACCTTCAAAGGCTAGAGCAACCTTGTTGGTCTCTGGTGCTTAGCCTTGACCTACTGACACGTGAGATATCGACTAACAAAATTTCTGATATGCCTTTTCATCCCACTCCAATAGTACTAACGATGAAGATCATGGTGCATCTTCATACCTTCTGGATGCATAGCAAAACGGGAGGAATGAAACTCCCTAAGGATCTCCTTTATCAGATCTTTAACCTGGAAAACCACAATCTTTCTCTTAAACTGAAGACTACCATCTACGTGAATAGCCCAACTCTTGTCACTTGTACCCGGCCCTTGATGGATAATATCTCCATGTCCTATTCTTGGGACTTAGTCACTCTACTCAGTAGGTAAGGCATAGCTACCAAACCCTCCAAAGTGCCTTGAGCCTGACCCCTATAGTGTAGCCTGAACCGTCCCATAGTTTCGAGCATCTGCCAATCTCGAAAAATTACACTAGTCAGACTATCCATGACTTCTGGCTGAGTGCATTAGCCACAACATTTGCTTTACTGGATGGTAATGCACAGTGAAGTCATAATCCTCTAAATATTGCATCCACCTACATTGTCTCATATTGAGGTCTTGTTGTATAAAGATGTATTTCAGACTCTTGTGGTCTAAAAATACCTCAAACTGCCCATCATATAAATAATGGCGCCAAGCTTTCAAGGCACAAACAATGGCCACCAACTCCATGTCATGCATAGGATAGTTCTGTTCATGGTTCTTTAACTACCAAGAATCATAAGCTACCACCATCCTGAACTGCATCAAAACACATCCAAATCCGTCCTTGGGTGCATCACAATATACTGTGTACCTTTGTCACTTCTCTAAAACTATCAAAATAAGAGCTGAAGTAAGCCTACCCTTCAACAATTGGAATGCTCTCTCACAAAAATCATCCCACTAAAACTTGAGCTCTTTTCGAGTCAATCTCATCATAGGTGCAGCTAGTTGGGAGAAGTCCTCAATGAACCTCATGTAGTACCCTGCCAATCCCAAAAAACTATATATCTCAAAGACTGACTTTGGCCTCTCCTAACTCCTGGTCGTCTTAACCTTCTCCAGGTCAACTGATACTAGAAGCCAACACTACGTGTCCCAAAAAATTTATCTCTGTCAGCCAAAATTCACATTAGCTGAACTTGGTGTACAACTAATGGTTCCTCAAGTTTTGAAGAATAACCCTCAATTGACCTTCATGCTCCTTCTTAGACTTGGAGTAGATCAAAATGTCGTCAACAAAGACCACGACAAACTAAAGTAGGTAGGATTGGAATACCCTGCGTGTCCTAGAAATGATCGGACATCCTTTACAATCTTTGGAGTGGGCAAATTTTCAATCAGATATATTTTTACTTTGTCAACTTTCATGCCCTCAAACGACACAATATAACCTAAGACAATGCCTTGTGTTACTATGAAGTGACATTTCTCCTAGTTAAGCATTAGATTGGTTTTTTTACATCTCATCAACACCTTTTCTAGGTTGGCTAGACACAAATCAAATGAGTCACCCTAGACAGAGAAGTCATTCATGAATACTTCCAAAAATTTCTCGACCATGTCACTGAACAAGCTTAGCATGCATCTTTGAAATATTGCAGGCGCATTACAAAATTCAAATGACATCCTTTTGAATGCAAAGGTGTCAAAGGGACATGTGAATGTGATTTTCTCTTGGTCATCTAGTACAATTTTAATTTGATTGTACCCAAAATATCCATCCAAGAAATAATAAAATTCATGGCCTGCAATTCTTTCTAGAACCTGGTCAAGAAAGGGAAGAGGGAAATGATCTTTCCTTGTTACCAAATTTAGTTTTTGATAATTGATATATATCCGTCATCCTGTTACGACTCGAGTTGATACTAGTTCATTGGCTTCATTCTTGACCATTGTGACCCCAAATTTTTTGGGCACAACTTGGGTTGGACTAACCCATTTGCTATCAAAGATGGGAAAGATTACCCCTACATCTAAGAGCTTGAGCACTTCCACCCTCACAACTTCCTGCATATGAGGGTTCATTCGTTGTTGCATTTGACGAAAGGGTTTTGAGTTCTCTTCAAGGTATATAGCATGATTACAGATTAACAGGCTTATATCTTTCAAGTCAGCGATGGTCCACCCAATAGTATTTTTATGACTTTTAAGAACTTCAATCAGTTTAGACTCTTGCAAGTTTGTGAGCTAAGAGAAAATTACCACTGAGTATGACTCGTCCTCTCCTAAGAATGCATATTTGAGGTCAGATGAGAGAGGTTTCAATTCAAGCTTTGGGTGCTTGTCACTTGATGAGAGTGGCTTTGTGCCACTTGGTGAGATCTCTTCGAATTTGGATGCACATGTCTCAACAGTGAGGGCAGGGCAATCATTTGTCAGTTCAAAGGTGAGAGGCTCTAACAAAGATGATTTAGTAGGGTTCTCATAGAATGTGTCGTTCAGATGTTCTTGTATCAAAGATTCAATGGAGTTTATTTCCCCTTCTTCCTTGCCCTTTCTTGGGTGTTTGACAATATTGAAAATATTCATCTCAAGAGTCATATTCCCAAAGGTCAATTTCATGACTCCATTCCTGTAATTAATTAGTGCATTTAAGGTTGCTAGGAAGGGTCGACCAAGAATGACGAGAATTTGATTCTCCAAATGTATTGTTGGCTGAGGATCTAGAATAATGAAGTAATCAGGAAAGACAAAGTTGTCTACTTGGACGAGTACATCTTCAACAATGCCCCTAGGAATTTTGATAGATTTATTGGCCAACTGGAGTGTGACACAAGTGGGTTTGAGTTCACCTAGATCCAGTTGTTACTAAACAAAGAAAGGGAGCAAATTGACACTAACACCAAGGTCTAAGAGTGCTTGTTCAATTCTGAAGTTTTCAATGACACACGACACAGTCAGACACCCTAGATCTTTGTATTTTGGAGGGATTTTGTGTTGAAGTAGGGCACTGGCTTGTTCTGTTAGGAAGACTCTTTTTTGGACATTCTAGCTTCATTTGACTGTGCATAAGTCTTTCAGAAACTTAGCATAAGATGAAACCTATTTGATTGCATCCAGAAGTGGGATGTTGATCTTTACTTTTTTAAAAAGCTCATAAAGTTTAGGTTGATTATTCACCTTCTTTACTATTTTGAGTCTGTGAGGAAAAGGAGCAGGAATAGGACACAGAGGTCCTCTTTCCTCTGAAGGTTCTGGCTCTTGTTCAATCATAGGCTTTGGTTCTTCTTCCATCACAAGTTCAGGCTCAATTGATTCAGGCTCGACTAATAACATGACTGGGATTGAATTAGGTTTTGTCTTTGGAATTAGCATGTCTTTGATGGTCTGGTCAATCACCTTGCCACTTCTTAACGTAGTGACAACTTGGGCTTTGTCTTTTGGGTTTTCCATGATTGAAGGGTTTCCCACATAAAATTGGCCTTGTGGAGGTTTTGGTTGGGTAAGGAACTTGTCCTTCTCATGTGTGATCATGGATTGGGTCAACTTTTGGATGTGGATTTTAAGATCCTCGAAAGATTGAGTGGTTTGGGTTTTGAAATCAATAAAATCCTAAATGGAACTATTGTTGTAGTTCATTTGGCTTTGCATGAACTGATTCAGTGTGTCCACAAGGCTCCTTTTTTGTGGTGGTTGATATGCTGGAGGTCCTTGAGGTGATGGGTGTGAACCTTGTTGTTGGTTCATAGGAGTTGGTTTATGTGTTTCTCCAACTGAAATTCGGGTGGTTCCGCCACCCCGGATTGTATGTTTCAGAGTATGGGTTGACGTAAGGCTTGTTGAAGTTGGAAATGACATTTGTTTGTTCCAACAAGACCTTTTTGAATGCCGAAATGGTAGGACATTCCCCAGTAGGGTGTCCTATTAGTGCACAAATCCCACTCACTTGTTCTGTGGGAGGGCCAACATCAACTTGATGTACCTTTTTCATCTCTAAAGCTTCAAACTTTCGAGATATGGTGGACATTTTTGCTCTTAGGTCATTATCATCTCTCAAGACATACTTACCCCCTTGGGAAGTAGATGGTTTGGTTTCAACAATGGTAAGGGAGGTTGAATCCCACATCTGAGAACTGTCAGATATGATGTCAAAAAAATTGAATGTCTCCTCCGGGCTCTTGCTCATAAACTCTCCTTGAGCCATCATTTCGACAAACTGACGTAGTCAAGTGGGCAAAGAGTTATAGAAAAATCCTACCAAAGTCCAATTCTCAAAAGCATGGTGCGGGCAGGACTGGAGTAGATCCTTGAGTCTCTCCAAACTTTGGTAAAAGATTTCTTTTTCTTTGACAAAAAAATTCATGATTTGCCTTTCAGTGCATTAATGTGGTGTGAGGAAAAAACTTTCTGAAAAATTTGTTTTGTAGTACTCGCCAGTCAGGTATTGAAAGAGTTTTTAAAGAATTTAGCCATTGTTTAGCTTTATCCTTTAAAAAAAATGATTTTTTTTTTATTTTGGCTACCTCAGAATTGTCTTGAAATGTTTCATATACTTCCTTGAACTCTTTTATGTGTAGATATGAGTTTTTTTATTTTGAGTCCATGGAATTGAGAGAGCAATTGAATTGTCCCCGTCTTTACAGTAAAGAGGGGTACATCTTCGGAAAAGATAAAACAAAAAGGGACACTATTTATTGTGGGATTTAAGTAATCCCGTAAGGTTCGAATGTTAGGCACTTTCCCCTCTCTCACAGGAACTTCTCCTTGTCTTTCATTATTTGTCATTCTACTTTCTCAAGAGTCTGCTACTGATCTAGGCGAAGGTGGTTCAGGTTGATTCATAGATCCAGAAGATTCTGCCGGCAAATTTTGATAGTGAGGAGCGTCCTTAGATAAAAAAACAATTAAAACAAATTTATACACAGTAAAACAAATATTTATACAAAAAGAGAGGTCTTTTTACCTTTTACCTTAAAAACACTTGTTTTATGGTTCCTTGTCAACGGTGCCAAAAACTTGACTTGATCCAAAATATGTACACCCAAGTGCAGACGATCAAACTGTAGTAATAATCCGGTTAAGTCCAGAGTCGAATCCACAGGGAACTATGATTAGTGTTTTGAAGTAAGTAGTGATAAAGATCAAGTAACTGGAAACCTTGAGAGTTTGATGCTATGAGATTTTCTGGATAGAATATAAGATTCTTTCCAATGGGTTTTTCTAGATAAAATATAAGATAAATTCTCAAATGTAACAACCACCCTTTAGTTCGAGGATCAGAATATATAGTTAATCATCCGGTTTATTATACTTGTGCTCTATAACTCAATTAATTCCAATGTCAACAACAAGTTAATCGAAAGATAAAGATGGACTATGAGAATTAAGCATATGGTTCCGATACCTTTCTAGAAGTTTATAAGAATTTTTTGTGCTGAGACTCAACCTGTCTACAAACAAGCAAGTGTTTCTACAAGGGATTCAACCATGACATTAATGTTCCATTCTTTAAATAAGGCACAATAATGGTGAAGACTGAAATGTTGTCATGAAGATCTAGCCGGGGTACTTGCCTTGAACCAACAGGTCTTTCAATGCAAGAGTCATCTGTGACATAGAAAGAACTCACGGTTATACAAAGCACCTTAGCTTTGCTAGATGCGTTCAATCATTCAATAAGCAAGTGAAATATAAAGCATTAAAGAATAAAGGAAATGCACAAATATAACTTCCGGATAATTTATACATATTCATCGCCTCTTACTAAAGAGTGAATGAGGAACTACTCACTCTTCATGGCTTGGATAAAGCTAGAAAAGTGAATGATACTCATCCCTCCAAGTAGAGGAGTTACAAAGTGAAACACACTAAACAAGGAGCCAATCTTTAACGAAGAATAAGTGAATCATTTTCTACCCTTCACGGCTTTTGTAAAACTTTAAAAAAGTGGAAGAGTTTCACTCCTCTAAGAAAGAAGAAAGCTCAAGCAACGGAAGTGAAAGAAATGACCAATGAAAGTAGAAGAAAACTAGTCACTTTTGGAGGGTTGCTTCCTCAACCAAAAGATGAACTATTTCCCTTGATACACGCAAATATAATTCTAAGACTAGTTATATGAATGGGAGTCTAAGCCTCCATCAAACTCTCTACAAGTCCCCTTGAAGCTCCCACAATGGGAGTATTTATAGGCAAGGAGGAGGGAGCAAAGTAGTGTGGACGAATAGTACAAGGCATTCAAAGTCCGAGTGAAAGTCCCAATGTCCGGAGAGAAAATCAAACACTCTGTAGCCTGTCTGTGGAGAACGTTCGAACGTGATCTGGTGTTTGAATGTTGTTTATGTTTTACTTTGTGGGCGTTCAAACGTTTCTTCTGTTTTTGCTTTATGGGCGTTCGAATGCCAGATGGGGTCTAAATTTCTCACTCAAGTGGCCTGTGGTCTTCTGTGGAGACCTATTTCCACACTTCATCCACATCTTGGCGCTTTGCACTCATCATTCTAGTCCTCAATCAATTCAAATGGGCGTTTGAACGTGAGTTGACGTTTGAACATGGAACTCAAGTATCTTAGGGTCTTCCTTCTTAGCTGCAACATGCCATGTCTCAGCTGTCTGGTCTTCACATGATTTGAAGTAATGTTGGAACGTTGATTGGCGTTCGAACATTCTTGGCTTGGTCTAAGATGTTCCAATTTTGCTCCAGAATATGTTAGTGTTGCATGAGAGTCTGATATTCATTGTCTTTGGTTCTTTGTGCAATTTATGACCTGAAATGTCATCATTTAAACTCTATCAAAGTATAATTAGTCTTAAAGGGGCATGGAAATATGCTAATTTTGACTACTAATCACCATCCAAGTCCAATATACATCAATTTACTCTCAGTTATTGTCCATTTATATCATTTGAACAAAAAAACCCAAGACCCAAAGGCCAAGCAAAAGCATTTCAAAATTTGAGATTTGAACAAAACCTATCGGTCGAAGATGTACAAATTCCACCGGTAGAAAAAGTCAATTGAAAATGTTCTACCGGTAGGTTTATCAAAGTTCTACTGGTAGAAAAACTCACTGAAAATGTTCTACCGTAGAAACGTGACGTTCTACCAGTAGGAAACACCTATTGAAAAAGTTCTACCAGTAGAAGAGCTCATCATTCTATCGATAGATCTTACCAGTTTTCTCCTATTTTTATCCATTTTCAACCCTTTACAACATCAACTCAAACTCATATAACATCCATTTTAAACAAAATACAGTTCATATGAGTTATTTTACAATCTTTTACATACAATTACATGCCCAAAACTAAATAACATATTAGTTTTACAAAAACATAGTTTAAAATCCACATTTTGACTTTTCTTCATGAATAAGGGCCCGTGCGAGAGCCATCCACCGGCGTATGCCCCGCACCTAAAATATTATTCCATAAAGGGTAAGCCACGCTCAATAGAGTATCTTCAAAATAGGCTACTTCCCAACCTAGATACATATAAAATGTCCACATGGAATTCACAAATAACAATCACTCCATTCAAGAATATACAATTCAACAATGGAATCCTCTATACTAAGTCATGCTATGAGATGAGACTCACACATGCAACTCAATCCGATTTTTTACCGACTCCCTCAATACATGCAACGTCATGCGTATGAATCCGGACATTTCAAGCCCCTGCCATTGATTTTGCACATCTAATGACCATTATAAATCCTAGGTCTTTCTTGAGGTGGGTATTTATGGATTCACACCAACGGGCACCCAACCGACATGACATTAATGGACTTCCACCAACGGTTCCGCGTACACCAACACACTTTATGGACTATACACCAACGGGGTGCGTTCTATAAGTTACAGAAATTCTATAGATTTTAAAAGTCCTAATGGCTTTGGATGAATATTTACAATTTATAAAGTCATGGAGACTTTGCTATAAAGTTCTATTAACTTTAATTTTATGCATTGAATTATTGTTGGTTTTTGCTACAAGTCATTTATTTATATTTTAAATTTGTGTGTTATTAGGTATTGATAAAATATTATCATAATACATTCATGAATTTAATTGATGCTCATAATTCATGACTATTTGAGCAAGTTTCATATAATTTATTGTCATGTTTATTAATTCATTATTTATTGAATTCTAAATGTGTTATTATATTTTGTCATTTTTACTAATGTTGATCCTCTCAAAACTCGAATTTATCGCTCTCAACATTACTAAAGTCCTTGATGCTGAGACCCACCTAACTGCCATGAAACTTGAGGGCATAATCGTCACAGAGAATATCACATTCACACAGGATCGCGTGAAAGCCTTAATTTTTCTTTGTTGTCATATTGATGAAGGATTGAAAAATGAATATTTTACTAAAAATGATACCCTAAATCTCTAGGATAATTTGAAAGAAAGGTATGACCATCAAAAGGCTGTTATTTTCTCAAATGCTCACAGTGAATGGCAACACCTTAGGTTTCAGGATTTTAAAAGTGTAAATGAATATAATTCAACATTATTCAAAATCACTTTCACAACTAAAACTATGTGGAAAAAATATTTCTGAACATGTAAAGTTAGAAAAGACATTCACAACATTTCATGCCACTAATTTGCTCCTATGGAAGTAATATAAAGAGCTTAAGTTTAAAAAATATTTTGATATGATAGCATGTCTTCTTGTTACTGAGAAAAAAATAAGCTTCTGATAAAAATCACAATACTCGCTCGACTAGATCAAAAGCGTTCCCTAAAATGAATGCCACATTCTCTGAAGTGAATGCCACTTCGCATCATTGTCGTGATCAGAGTCGGAGTCGGGGTCGTGGTTACTTGGAAAACACTTGGCATCTTGATGGTCATATAAACCCACCTTACCACCAAAAGTGAGCAAACAAATAAACAAGGCCAAACAAGGGGAAGAGTTTACAAAATATACATCCCAAAATCTATGAGGAAGTTTGCTATAGGTGTGGGATAGAAAAACATTGCCCACGTACCTCGTACGGTCAGTCATCTAGTGGATCTTTATCAGTCATCAATAAATGAAAGGGAAAGAGGATAAAAACAAATTTACTAATCATCAAAAAGAACCAGCTGATATAACTCATTTTGATATTTCAGATTTCCTTGTTGATCCTGGTAGTAGAACTGATTATTTTATTGATAATGGGAATGCCCATCTTGATTGATGTTATGATACTTCTTATCATTGGTAATCTATTATGAAAGCATGTTTATATATATTTGTTGAATCTATGCAGACTTGCGAGTCTAACTGAGATGGTTAACCCCACCTCAAGAGAGTGGAGGTCACCTTTTCAAATCTCTTAACTAGCTGTTGTGCTAATATTAATAAAGAAAAAAAATTTGCATAAGGATACTAGGGAATTACCATAACAAAAATCCACGACAAATTACAAGCTGTTTGTAATAACCTGGTGTTTGGAGATTGAGAATTGGGACAAAATTGATTGTGTATATGATTAGGGTTTAGAGTCTGGAGGGCTAAAGCATGAAATGATAGATCCAGAGTATGCATGTTGATAATCTAGAAGTGGATAAGGTGTTAGCTAGGTGTAGGAACATGACTAGAGAAGCGACAACAAATTGGGATTCACAATCGGGCAAGTTAGGGTTAGTGTGCACTGAGTAGTTAGGGGCATAGGAATTTCATTTATGGATCAAATTGGAGGTCAATTTGAAGTCCAACAACTAAATCGATAATTTTACAGTTCTTGATTTATTATATGTGCAATTTTTTTAAAAAAAATTTAAAATTAATTTTCAAAATTTACCCAAAAGGTGAAATTACTAAAATACACTTGGAAGCATCTCCATCCTTCTAGTATGGTATGGTGTCAACTAGAACTCTCCAAGGCTGCATGCTCTCCACCAAGGAGCTTGGGTCCGGTTAGAAGGTGCTGGGGATTTCCCACTGGTGTATCACTGCATAGGATATTTCTAAACTCTTTTTTATCATTCAGTTTTACTTAAATGATATTGTTTATACAAAAATGTTGTTTTTAGTTGTATATGTGTATCAAATGCTCTTTTCTCTTTTGCCCTAACCATGCTAAACTATGTTTTTTCAAACTCGTTTGCCTGGCATTGAGTTACTCTACTGAGCTGTTGATGCTCACCCTACATTATTTCCCTTTTTTCAAATTAGCTAGTGAAAGGAAAGCTCATGATCAAAGTTTGATGCAATGTTCAAGATTTTCATTCTAAGTTTTAATTAACGTTATTGAGGCACGTAATTAGTAATAAGCTTCACGTATGTGTGTGAAAATGTAATAAGTCTACGACTGAGTTGTATCATAGCTGTGAATAGTATGCTTATCTATTGAGCTTAATAGCAAACACTTGTTATGTTTATGGAATTGCTATCAGAGTTTGCTTATTATTTGGAGACTATATCATTTAGTATTAAATGGATTGGGGTTTTACATGGTTCTTTGATAAATATTACATCAAACAATTTTGCAAGAATTATGACCACAATGATAAAGTAATACACAAAGGAAAAGAAAATTATTATTACCTAAATAATAAGTATACACAAGAGCTAGCAAAGAAGAGGTTGTGAGATGTTTATTTCAGGAGCCATAAAAAAGTTAATACTTATTTTCTATGGTTTGTATACTATAACATATATAAACCTGATCAAAGAGACAAATACTTTTACATGATCAAATATTTGCATGCACAATTAAATGAAGATATTGACAATTTGGTTCATGCGTGGTTAGCCACTACGAATGACTGTGAATCCTGAAGATGCATGTTTGGTAGACACATTAGCTAAAGCTAATGTCTATACAATATTAGGCTTTGTAAATCTAATTAAAGGTTCCAGAAGAGCAGTATTTATGTTACAAAATGGAACAATACTCAAAATCAATGACACTTTATATTCAATCAGATCCATAAGAAATCTACTGAATTTTAAACATATACATCATAATAGATTTCATATTGACACTATGAATGCCGGTAATACATAAATATTACATATTAATAATTAATTCCAACTAGATACCAATATTAGAGAAACTCGTCGCTTTCTCTTCTAGGTTGTATTATACAACTATAAGAACAATTAAATCAAATAATGTGATGATCCAAGTTCACTAATCCAAAAAATTTTATACTTTCGCATGATTGACTAGGTCACCTAGGGTCAATAATGAATCGCCGGGTCATTAATAGCTCATATCAACATCCATTAAAGAATCAGAAGATTATTTTACCTTGTGATTATTCATGTACTACATGCTCACATGGTAAATTGATTATTTGACCACCTCTTGTAAAGGTCAATGTTGAATCCCCAATTTTTCTTCAACAAATTGAAGGGGATATATGTGGACCAATTCATCCATCATGTGAACCATTTCGTTATTTTTTAGTCCTGATAGATGCATCAACAAAGTGGTCACTTGCCTTTTTACTATCTACTCAGAATGTTATTTTTGCTCATTTCCTTGCCAAATAATTTGGTTGGGGGCACAATTCTCAAATTATCTCTTCAAAATAATTCGTCTTAATAATGCTAGTGAATTTATATTCCAAACATTATACAACTATTGTATCTCTGTCGGGATTGAAGTTGAGCATTTAGTTGCTCACATTGATACCCAAAATGGTCTAGCTGAGTTTTTTGTCAAAAGACTTCAATTGATTGCACGACATTTACTTGAGGACAAAGTTACCCATTTTTGTTTGGGGACAAGTCATTCTACATGCAGCCGCCTTAGTTCGTATTCGACCAAGTCTCTACCATCAATATTCACCTTCACAAATTGTATTTGGTCAACCCCTAAATATTTCTCATCTATGAACTTTTGGTTGTGTTGTGCATATCCCAATTTCACCCTTATAATGTACCAAAATGTCAACATCGATTTGGAATATACATTGGATATGCTTTACCTTCAATCATAAGGTATCTTGAACCTTTGACATGTGATGTTTTTATCGCAAGATATGCGGGTTGTTATTTTAAATAGACACACTTCCCGTCATTAGGAGGAGAAAATTTGCTACCTGAAGTTCAACATGAATTCTCTTGGAAAGTATAATCTATGTTTCATTTTGATCCACATACTTCTCAATGTGAAACTGAAGTACAAAGGTTCATACATCTATAAAAAAATTGCTAATCAATTGTCAATATTTACTGATACAATAAATATAACCAAATCATATATACTCATTGTAAATATTTCAGCACAAATTAATATTTCAATTAGAAAACCTATGGCAGCAAATGAATCGTTAGTTGCACTCCTTAAGCGTGAACGACCCATAAGTGTGAAAGATTTAACTCCCCAGAAGAGAGGAACGAAAGACCAATTATATTCAACTCCTAAAGAAGTTGTTCAAAACCAAAATGCACTCACAATATCCCAAATCATACCTCCTAAAGAGACACATACTCCTGAAGAGAAACAGACTCCTAAAGAGATGTAGATATCCGACAATAAAAAATTTTTCTATTAATTATGCATGCACAAGAGAAATGTGGGATTGCACAGAAATAGTAATACATGATATTTTTTTTTTCGGTGGCTNATTTTTTCTATTAATTATGCATGCACAAGAGAAATGTGGGATTGCACAGAAATAGTAATACATGATTATAAAAAAAAAAGCCACCGATAACTTTAGAATTTCCTACTACTAGAGTTTGATGGCTCTATTGATTAATGTTAGTCTAGACATGATTGGCCAAAGTGGAAAGAAGCAATACAAACAGAATTGAATTTTCTAGAAAAATGTGGAGTGTGTGGACTTGTAATTCTAACACCCGATGGTTTAAAATTAACTGGTTATAAATTATAAAAACAAGATCACAAGATATAAAACACGCTTAGTGGCACAAGGGTTCTTGTAGAGACCCTGGAAATATACTCACCGGTAATGGATGCAATTACATTTGATACTTAATTAGTCTGACAATTTCAGAAAGACTCGACATGCATCTTATGGATGTAGTTACCGTATATTTATATACAATTTTAAATACTAATATTTATATGAAAGTCCCTGAAAGACTGAAATTGCTTAAAGCAAATACATCAAAATCACAAAGTATGTATTCAATTAAATTGAGACAATCCTTATATGGATTAAAGCAATCTGGTAGAATATGGTATCATTGTCTCACTAAATATTTGGCAAAAGAAGGATATGTCAACAATCTCATATGCTCATGTGTATTTATAAAAAGATCAGTTTCTGAATTTGCTATTATTACAATATATGTTGATGATATGTATCTGATTTGAACTCTTGAAGAGTTAATAAAAGCTAATGAATATTTGAAAATAGAATTTGATAGGAAAATACTCTGAAAAATAAAATATTGTCCCAGCCTGCAGATCAAACATAGATCCTGCGGAATCCTTATCCATCAAACAACCTATACCAAAACGGTCCTGAAGTGATTTCATATGGATAAGACATATCTGTTAAGTACTCTAATGGTCGTTAAATACTTGATGTCAAAAATGATCCTTATCGTCCTAAAGAAGATGATGAAATGCTACTTAGTCTTGAAGTACAATATCTAAGTACAATGTGTTTTATTATATTTAGCACAATATACTAGGTCTGATATAACATTTTTAGTTAATCTATTGATAAAATTTAGCTCTACTCCAACTCGACGACATTGGAATGACATCAAAGATATTTTACATTATTTTTGTGGAACTACAGATTTGAACTTATTATATTTAAGTCAATTAGCCAATGATCCAAATTTAATAGGATATGCAGATTCTGGTTATCTCTCTAATCCCCACAATGCTCATTCACCAACCAAGTAAGTATTCACATGTGTTGATATACCAATCTCATGACAATCTACAAAGAAAATTTTTATTGCTACATCATCTTATCATTCTGAGATACGAATCGGGTAAGTATTCACATGTGATGAAACATCAATCTCATGGCGATCTACAAAGCAAACTTTGATTGCTACATCATCTAATCATTCTGAAATACTAGCACTCCACGAAACAAGCCGTTAATTTGTATGGATGGGATATGTAATCGATTATATCTGAAATACATCTGGACTCCCTTCAGCTACAGATTCGCCAGCAATGATGTATGGAGAAAATGTTGCTTGCATTGCACAAATCAAATGAAGATTTATTAAAGGTGATAAAACCAAGCTTATATCACCAAAGTTTTTTATACTCATGAACTCTAGCAGAGTCATAAAATTGAAGTAAAGCAAATACATCCAAGTGATAATCTTGTAGATCTATTCACTAAAGTTTTACCATCATCAATGTTCATAAAGTTAGTATATGATATCAGAATGCACTAGTGTGACTAGCTCGATTGATTTTTCTTATCAGGGGGAGCATTCATAACAAGATAAAAGATAATTTGCACGTTGCACTCTTTTTTCTTCGTCCAGATTTTATCCTAATGGGTTTTACTAGCAAGGTTTTAATGAGACAACATTCATGTATCCAACATTATCTTAGTAAAGTGGTCATTTGAGGGGAAGTGTTGTAAAGTCAAAGGTGGATGGACCACCAGAATAATGTCCTTTCCCCCGCCCAACCATCTCCTATAACTCCTTATATGACCATTCAATCCTTTGTCCCCTAACCCCCTCAGTTCTTTGGTTATAAAATGCATTTGTTCTCCGGCTAAAAAACACTCTGAAAAGCAATGAATGAAATAAGAAAGAAAAAGAAATGTGTGATCATAAAGATCAACANCCGGCTAAAAAACACTCTGAAAAGCAATGAATGAAATAAGAAAGAAAAAGAAATGTGTGATCATAAAGATCAACAAATTGATATATTGCATTCCTAAAAAACTTATTTTAAATATATTTTATGCATTACTCTCTTTACATTTTTTTAATATTATGTTGATTTCAAAAGAAACAAGACATTGTATACTCAGTAAACAATTATGCCTGCACTTTGTCTATGCGGAGTTGTTCCCTATGGAAGTACAACTAAGCACTCAAGGTCTAAAGACCTTGAGAATAACTACCATATGCGCAATATGGGTAGAGTTTCAACGAACTAATCTCGTGTAAAAAACACCATCTAGTCGACACAATCTAAAGAGTATAGTGTTCAAATGGTCTCTCAACCGTATCATTATTTTGAGAGTTAACTACCTATTTAGGCCTTAAACTTATTGTTTAAGTCAATTAAGCCCTTCAACTTTGGTTTGTGTCAATTTAGCACCTCAACTTGTCAATGTGTGAAACCCGGGAAAAATTTTAACTTTTTCTGAAAAAAAAACGGAAAATGGTAATTTGCCATTATAGTGTGAGTTAAAAAAAAAAAACTGGTATTTTTATAGACCTCGGATGATGAAACGGACCTCACCATTGGATTCGTCTCACGAAATCTAGTTACCCAGACAAATTTCGTCGAATTCTGAGATAGTCAGATTTTTCACGTTTTTCGAGGTGACGGGTGTTCGATGACCCCTAAAAACGAAATTTTTATAAAAATTTGAAAATTTAAAAAATATTTTAAATAAAGTTCATATAAAATATTTTGAGTTTAAATCGGTACGAAATTTAATCGTTTCGGGATGAAAACGGACCCGGACAAAGGATGACACTTGGCGCGACGAGGGCCAAGTGTTTAGAAGGTATAAAAGTGAGCAAATCAGATATTTGCTCTTCATTT
>CAUOFW020000959.1:84317-186411 GCA_963454935.2 Ilex paraguariensis | reverse complement strand
TTAATACTTATTTTCTATGGTTTGTATACTATAACATATATAAACCTGATCAAAGAGACAAATACTTTTACATGATCAAATATTTGCATGCACAATTAAATGAAGATATTGACAATTTGGTTCATGCGTGGTTAGCCACTACGAATGACTGTGAATCCTGAAGATGCATGTTTGGTAGACACATTAGCTAAAGCTAATGTCTATACAATATCAGGCTTTGTAAATCTAATTAAAGGTTCCAGAAGAGCAGTATTTATGTTACAAAATGGAACAATACTCAAAATCAATGACACTTTATATTCAATCAGATCCATAAGAAATCTACTGAATTTTAAACATATACATCGTAATAGATTTCATATTGACACTATGAATGCCGGTTATACATAAATATTACATATTAATAATTAATTCCAACTAGATACCAATATTAGAGAAACTCTTCGCTTTCTCTTCTAGGTTGTATTATACAACTATAAGAACAATTAAATCAAATAATGTGATGATCCAAGTTCACTAATCCAAAAAATTTTATACTTTCGCATGATTGACTAGGTCACCTAGGGTCAATAATGAATCGCCGGGTCATTAATAGCTCATATCAACATCCATTAAAGAATCAGAAGATTATTTTACCTTGTGATTATTCATGTACTACATGCTCACATGGTAAATTGATTATTTGACCACCTCTTGTAAAGGTCAATGTTGAATCCCCAATTTTTCTTCAACAAATTGAAGGGGATATATGTGGACCAATTCATCCATCATGTGAACCATTTCGTTATTTTTTAGTCCTGATAGATGCATCAACAAAGTGGTCACTTGCCTTTTTACTATCTACTCAGAATGTTATTTTTGCTCATTTCCTTGCCAAATAATTTGGTTGGGGGCACAATTCTCAAATTATCTCTTCAAAATAATTCGTCTTAATAATGCTAGTGAATTTATATTCCAAACATTATACAACTATTGTATCTCTGTCGGGATTGAAGTTGAGCATTTAGTTGCTCACATTGATACCCAAAATGGTCTAGCTGAGTTTTTTGTCAAAAGACTTCAATTGATTGCACGACATTTACTTGAGGACAAAGTTACCCATTTTTGTTTGGGGACAAGTCATTCTACATGCAGCCGCCTTAGTTCGTATTCGACCAAGTCTCTACCATCAATATTCACCTTCACAACTTGTATTTGGTCAACCCCTAAATATTTCTCATCTATGAACTTTTGGTTGTGTTGTGCATATCCCAATTGCACCCTTATAATGTACCAAAATGTCAACATCGATTTGGAATATACATTGGATATGCTTTACCTTCAATCATAAGGTATCTTGAACCTTTGACATGTGATGTTTTTATCGCAAGATATGCGGGTTGTTATTTTAAAGAGACACACTTCCCGTCATTAGGAGGAGAAAATTTGCTACCTGAAGTTCAACATGAATTCTCTTGGAAAGTATAATCTATGTTTCATTTTGATCCACATACTTCTCAATGTGAAACTGAAGTACAAAGGTTCATACATCTATAAAAAAATTGCTAATCAATTGTCAATATTTACTGATACAATAAATATAACCAAATCATATATACCCATTGTAAATATTTCAGCACAAATTAATATTTCAATTAGGAAACCTATGGCAGCAAATGAATCGTTAGTTGCACTCCTTAAGCGTGAACGACCCATAAGTGTGAAAGATTTAACTCCCCAGAAGAGAGGAACGAAAGACCAATTATATTCAACTCCTAAAGAAGTTGTTCAAAACCAAAATGCACTCACAATATCCCAAATCATACCTCCTAAAGAGACACATACTCCTGAAGAGAAACAGACTCCTAAAGAGATGTAGATATCCGACAATAAAAAATTTTTCTATTAATTATGCATGCACAAGAGAAATGTGGGATTGCACAGAAATAGTAATACATGATATTTTTTTTTTCGGTGGCTATTGAAATCTTAAAGGATGATGATCTCAAACTACGCTCTATTGATTAATGTTAGTCTAGACATGATTGGCCAAAGTGGAAAGAAGCAATACAAACAGAATTGAATTTTCTAGAAAAATGTGGAGTGTGTGGACTTGTAATTCTAACACCCGATGGTTTAAAATTAACTGGTTATAAATTATAAAAACAAGATCACAAGATATAAAACACGCTTAGTGGCACAAGGGTTCTTGTAGAGACCCTGGAAATATACTCACCGGTAATGGATGCAATTACATTTGATACTTAATTAGTCTGACAATTTCAGAAAGACTCGACATGCATCTTATGGATGTAGTTACCGTATATTTATATACAATTTTAAATACTAATATTTATATGAAAGTCCCTGAAAGACTAAAATTGCTTAAAGCAAATACATCAAAATCACAAAGTATGTATTCAATTAAATTGAGACAATCCTTATATGGATTAAAGCAATCTGGTAGAATATGGTATCATTGTCTCACTAAATATTTGGCAAAAGAAGGATATGTCAACAATCTCATATGCTCATGTGTATTTATAAAAAGATCAGTTTCTGAATTTGCTATTATTACAATATATGNCATCATCAATGTTCATAAAGTTAGTATATGATATCAGAATGCACTAGTGTGACTAGCTCGATTGATTTTTCTTATCAGGGGGAGCATTCATAACAAGATAAAAGATAATTTGCACGTTGCACTCTTTTTTCTTCGTCCAGATTTTATCCTAATGGGTTTTACTAGCAAGGTTTTAATGAGACAACATTCATGTATCCAACATTATCTTAGTAAAGTGGTCATTTGAGGGGAAGTGTTGTAAAGTCAAAGGTGGATGGACCACCAGAATAATGTCCTTTCCCCCGCCCAACCATCTCCTATAACTCCTTATATGACCATTCAATCCTTTGTCCCCTAACCCCCTCAGTTCTTTGGTTATAAAATGCATTTGTTCTCCGGCTAAAAAACACTCTGAAAAGCAATGAATGAAATAAGAAAGAAAAAGAAATGTGTGATCATAAAGATCAACACATTGATATATTGCATTCCTAAAAAACTTATTTTAAATATATTTTATGCATTACTCTCTTTACATTTTTTTTAATATTATGTCGATTTCAAAAGAAACAAGACATTGTATACTCAGTAAACAATTATGCCTGCACTTTGTCTATGCGGAGTTGTTCCCTATGGAAGTACAACTAAGCACTCAAGGTCTAAATACCTTGAGAATAACTACCATATGCACAGTATGGGTAGAGTTTCAACGAACTAATCTCGTGTAAAAAACACCATCTAGTCGACACAATCTAAAGAGTATAGTGTTCAAATGGTCTCTCAACCGTATCATTATTTTGAGAGTTAACTACCTATTTAGGCCTTAAACTTATTGTTTAAGTCAATTAAGCCCTTCAACTTTGGTTTGTGTCAATTTAGCACCTCAACTTGTCAATGTGTGTCAATCAAGCCCTTCCATCCAATTTAGCCATTTACTGTGACGGACAAATGCACGCATGACTCACGTGAGGCAAGTTACAGGGATAATTACGGGAAAATGATGTATTTTGGTGCCAAATCTTCCACGACTTCCCTCCTTTTCAATGGTTCCCTCTGTTTCTGTGTTGGGTTTTGCAGAAACAGAGCAATAATCAACAAGAAAAAAAGGGGAAGAAGAACAATCTTAGTGACAATGTAGCTGTGAAATGAAGTGAATCATCACCCTCATTTATAATGAAGCACTAGCTTGCATGCATTCAATATATATAGTCGCTATCAAGAAGAATGTTTAATACACGTTAGTTTATAGATTTTGAGATCCCTCAACTCAGCTACATAGTTTCCTTAATTGTTTGTGTTTTATCATGTTCCTGATTTCCTGAATTGAACCACCTGATTTTTTATTCTTGCTCTTAGTTTACTCATAGTAGGAAATTTTGTAAGTTTTGTCTTGATATGGGAATAAAAGGAACCTTAGAAGGAAATCTGTCTTTCCTAACCCTAGAGCCTCTGAAGTTGTTGCTCTTTTAGAGATTAATGCCCTATCAAACAGTGAGAGCTCCTTTGTAGTTCTTCTGTAAAAGCCTGATGGTGTAACTCTTTCATTTGAGGAATACTCATCTTTAACTGCCAAAGCTCGAGAGGTAGAAGAAGTTTCTAAGAAAAGAGTGATGTATGTCATGCTTGAAGTTGATGAAGCTAATGTGTCAAAAGCAGAGATCTTAAGGCGGGTAGAGGAAGCTATGGAAGAATTCAAATCAGCAAGAAGACATTTGAAGAAGCTCTAAGCATAGTAGAGGCTACAAATAGAGGGAAGTTGACAGTTGAAGAGGCTCTGCGCAAGTGGCGATTCGAGCATGGTCAGAAAAGACGTTATGTACATTACTCTACCAAGTTCAAGAATTCCTACCCATCTCACCTCCGTAAAGATTCTTGTGTCTTAGATGCAAATGGATTGAATCTGGTTAATGATGAGTCAAATCCAGTTTTGAGGTCAACTCTGTCGATAAGGCAAATACTGAGCAGAAAGTTGTTAACAAAAGAATATGAGAATGGGATGCAGACAAAAAAAAAAGCAATGGGAAGCGCAAGGTGTCATTGGGTCAAATACTTAGTAAACCCAGTGGTGATCTCCATGCTACTGCTCTAAAGGGTGAAAAGGATGGTGGTCACAAGCAACTCCCCACAAAGAGAAAGAAGTTTGGGTTTGCTCAGATCTTGTTCCTTGTGACAAAGCAAGGTAAGAAAAAGAAGAAACAAACTGTGATTTCAAGATGCCACAGTGGTTAAATCAATTGATTTAAGATCAGGAATTGACTTCTATCTTGTATGTCTTACCCCCTTCCCCCTCCTTCTCCCCCTTTATCTCATTTTCTTTGTTTCTAATTATGCTGGTGTAGTGTTAAGTTTGCATGGGTTGCTAATGTTCTTGATCCCTTTCGGATATTGTTCCCTTTTTCTGGTGATTGGAGGTGTAATATTGGGTTTTAAGATTATATATATTAGATTTAACCTTCCTGATACTCATGCATGGAAATTTGCTTTATCAATTAGCACAATTTAGAATATGCTTAGGATGTTAACATGGTTGTACAACTAGCATGATCGGGGAAAATGTGATATGTTCCTATATCATGTCAGTTTGTTGACCATAGCCGTGTGAATATTGCTCTATTTTAAGATTCTCTTTCTTCCCCTTTTTTTGTCTTGTTGAATATTGTTCTGTTTCTGCAAAACCTAGCACAGAAACAGAGGGAACCACTGAAAAGGAGGGAAGCTTTGTAAAGGAGGGAAGCTGTGGAAGATTTGGCCCCAAAATACATCATTTTTCCTTAATTACCCTAGAACTTGCCTCACGTGAGTCATGCATGCGTTTGTCCGTCACAGTAAACAGCTGAATTGGATGAAAGGGCTTGATTGACACACATTGACAAGTTGAAGGGCTAAATTGACACAAACCAAAGTTGAGGGGCTTAATTGACTTAAATAATATAGTTTAAGGGCTAAATAGATAGTTAACTCTTTTTTTGAATTAAGCACTTCAACTTTTTTTTTAAAAAAAATTCTAATCAAGTCCTCCAACTTCTTAATTTGATTCAACATGCACCTCCTATCTAATCTTACCAAATTTTTTTAACAAAAAGTGATTCATGTGATTGATCCACAAGGATATTTTAGACATTATGCCGACAAATCCGAACTATCAAACACAACCCTCTCATTTAGCCCAAAAAAAAAAAATACACCCACAACCCTCTAAAAAATGGTAAAGTTGAAATTTGAAATTGGATTAAGTAAACTACACATATAGCCTTCAAACTATTATCCTTGTGTCAATTAAGTCTCTAAATTTTGTTTTTGGTCAATTGACCCTCTAAACTCTCTAATTATGTCAATTGAGCCCTAATGTTTGCCTCTGTTAGATTTTCTAACGAAAATTAGCAAAGTGTGTCACTCACGTAACACAAATGGTTGAAATAAACTACGCATATGACCCTCAAACTATGATTATTATGTCAATTAAGCTTTTGAACTTTTTTTTTTTTGTCAATACTGAACTATCTAATTATGTTAATTGAGTTCTTCTGTCTTTTTTTGCCATATAGTCACATGAGTGGCACACTATAACAGAAGCATATATAAGGGTTCAATTGATACAATTAAAGAATTCAGGAGCTCGATGTACAAAAAAAATAGGGACTTAATTGAAACAAAGGTTATAATTTGAGGACATATATATAATTTTCTCAATTGGATTTGAGGAGTTGAGATTTTCAATATAATTACACAACATCCCATTAAATAATTTTCTCTAAAGGTAAAACACAACACCAATGAATTTTATATGTTAGTAGAATGTACAATATCCACACCAGCATGAACCTCCCAGCTCTACCTTGGACCAGAAATTTGTTGTGAGGAAATGTAAGAACAGGAGTGGTGTGAGCCACTCGTAGAACTATCAATAACGATATCTACTCGTGGTTCCAACGTAAGCTCGTTTTCTTCGTTGTGCCCTTCTATTGTTGATGCCTCCGTAAATCTCCGCCCATAGAACCGTAAAAACTTGAGCGAATCAACACGAGGCTCGCCAATGGGCAACACGCCTTCCAACATGCCAACAACACTAGACATTGTTGGCCTCAGCATCGGCNAACTTGAGCGAATCAACACGAGGCTCGCCAATGGGCAACACGCCTTCCAACATGCCAACAACACTAGACATTGTTGGCCTCAGCATCGGCTCTTCATGCACACAACATAGAGCCACCCGCACTAGCTTCTCCACCTCATCATTTGTGACCTGTCCCTCGAGTCTTGGGTCTGCGAGATCAGAATACCTCCTCTCTTGGTGCATTTCCAATGCAAACAGTGGGAAATAAACCTGACAACTATTGTTTCCCCTATGGCTGTGATCATCTTCTGAGCGGTGGCTTTGTGTTTGTAAAGAGCAGTTCTTCTTGCCCCTCACTATTTCTAACAACACCATTCCATAACTATAAACATCTGTCTTGTCGGAGATGGCAGAACTTGTCAGCCACTCTGGTGCTAAATAGCCTCTGGTGCCTCTCATGGTTGTAAATAATCCAGATTCCTCTGGGCTCAATAACTTTGAAAGCCCAAAATCCGAGATTTTCACCTGTAAATTAGTAAGTAAGCCTCTCGTTAGATCAGATTTTGACCTAAATTCGAAAAAAGATTAATGATATTGGAATTGATATTGTCACACCATCGAATCCAAGGATTTGTATTTGAATATACAAATTCTCAATACGATTGTGATTCAATCTAAATTGTACACGTAAATAAACATATATGATATTGTATGACTAGCGATATCTCGTGATTAAAGTCACTGTACATTAAGATATAATAATGTGCATGTATTAGAGTGCGTGTACAGTTGAAGTGTGCATATAACGAGTGTTTTTGTGTTAGAGTATAGTCACTATACATTAAGATATAATAATGTGCATGTATTAGAGTGCGTGTACAGTTGAAGTGTGCATATAATGAGTGTTTTTGTGTTAGAGTATGTGTATATGTGTGCAGTTGTGTGCTCTGGAGTGTGTGATAGGTTTGTGAGATTTTGGGGGGAAATATACCCTATAAGTTCAAAAATCTAATTGATTTATTATATAGATTATTTTCTAAAATAGTTTGATTAAAATTCTATGCAAGTTTGTCGAATTACATCGATTTTGGGGTCAAATTCTGTATGTTTAACGGAATTCAGTATGAACTATGAAAATGAAATTTATGAANAATTCTATGCAAGTTTTTCGAATTACATCGATTTTGGGGTCAAATTCTGTATGTTTAACGGAATTCAGTATGAACTATGAAAATGAAATTTATGAAACGGATTGAAATCAAAGTTTTAAATTAATCGGTCACAATCCGATCCAAATTAGATCCCACTGACCACATACCTGTGATTGTGCATGCAAGAGANTTTATGCAAGTTTGTCGAATTACATCGATTTTGGGGTCAAATTCTGTATGTTTAACGGAATTTAGTATGAACTATGAAAATGAAATTTATGAATCGGATTGAAATCAAAGTTTTAAATTAATCGGTCACAATCCGATCCAAATTAGATCCCACTGACCACATACCTGTGATTGTCCATGCAAGAGAATGTTTTCCGGCTTCACATCGCAATGGATGATCTTGTGTTCGCAGCCACTGTGCAGGTAAGCAAGTCCACGCGCTGTTCCCAGTGCTATTTCTAATCTCTCGCGCCATTCTAATAAAGCCCCATTGCCAAACAGACTACGATCTAACGATCCTCTATTCATGTATTCATAGACTAGAAATCTTTGTCCCTCTTGTGCACAGAAGCCTTTCAATGTAACCAAATTGACATGGTGAATTTTCCCAATGATGGCTATCTCAGTGCAAAACTCCTTCTTCCCTTGATTCCCAATACAAGTTATCTTTTTCACAGCCACCTCGGTGTTGTCTGGTAGAGTACCCTTGAATACAGTTCCAAATCCACCAGTACCGATTTGGGTTGTAAAATTATCCGTAGCAGTCACAAGTTCTTCATAATCAAATCTCATAGGCAAACCCGGGATTAAAATTATTTCAAGCTCGGTGGATGAAGAAGAACTCCTACCATGGCCTAATTTTTTACCTCCATTTCTGGACCACTTTTTCCTTATTCTCAACCAAATTATTCCCATGAAGACAAAAATGAAGACGACCACAGAAGGTGGTAAAAGAATCAAACCCACAATAGGAAAATTAGTAGATTTCTGATCATTCCCATCACCAATTGAATTAGATACACCTATAGCTTTGATGTACCCAATTCGATCATTTTGCGTTGTCGAGATCGAGATAATCGAACCCAAATAATTTTCAAGCAGATAACACGACCCAGACGAATTACCATGAAAAATTCCCAAGCAAGAACAATTCTGAGAACATAAGCTTTCACAAGCTGATAAACTCACCCCAACTTTCACAGGCTTGATATAATCATTAGCGAAATAGTCCTTACCATTCCCAAGTTTCATATAAGAAACTAGCCCATTGTTCATTTCAGTGCCATTACCACTTGCATTACAAGAAGAAGAAGAAGGTAATGTGAGAGAACTATCAGTAGGAGTACAATCACCATCCATCTTTGGGTCACTGTGAAAACCCGGTGGACACGAACAAGTCCGGCTACCACAGAGCCCAATCTTCTTACAGATATATGGAATCCGACAAGAATCAACTGGACCAGTGAATTCTATTTCCCAACTATTGCTCATTGAACTCTTGATACTTAAACTTCCACCCTGTTCCAACTTTACCATTCTTAAACCCGAAGAATTTTGGAGCTTGACTTGTACCACAAACATTGATGATGATCCATTGGCACCAAGTAAATACAACCCAGTACTAGTAATCTCCATGTGGGTCCCTGGAAGATTTGAATTCCTGTTGGCCTTTCCATCCATTGATAACTGCCAGTATGTAAGCCCATTCCACTCCATCACTGCATCATTGATAACTGTATTGATTTTGAATCTGTAATCACCTTCGGAGATATCAGTTTCGTTAGCCGCGCTGATCAATGATTGATTAACACGTAAGCGTTGTCCTGTGACTATGGTGTCGGTCGGGTGATCGAAACTTTCCCATAAAGAGTTATTGAAATGATCGAACAGGACTAAATTGCCGGACTCTTGAAGATGTAAGGAGGAGACGGGGGAACTGAGCGGCGTCGTTGACCAGATGAGTTTTCCGGCATCGTCGACGATGGTGAGACCGTTGTCGGAGAGGTGGACTTTGCCGGAGTTTGAGATCGGGGAATTCCGATTCGCCGACCAGATAAACACGCCGGAGGGTGAGTGGAGTACAACCAAATAGAAAGATTTGTCTTCGGGCTTTTGATTTGTGATGGAGGCTTTGAAAGTGCCATTTTGAGAGGCTAAGAAAACGCCGGAGTGGTCGATGAATTGGAAGTGTGAGGCGGTGAAGTTTGTGGGGATGGAGTTGACGTAAAATCCGCCGGAGTGGGTGAGTTGAGGGAGGAGTGCGCAGGATAAGAGGAGGAGGTGAGCGGTGAAGGATGTGAAGAGAGAGCCCATGCAGAGATGAGAGAGAGAGATGAGAGGGAGAGGAGAGAGAAGATTGGGTGCGTTCGCCACTAGTAGAAGGTATTGTTAAACGGTAACGTTACACCGACCAGAATGATTTTTCCTTAGTGGATTTGGAAACGGCGACTTTTAGCGTTGACACTGTGAAAGTGACGCCCTCTATGTCCGGCTGCTTGTGAATGTATGTGATCCCTGGAGAGGGCGGCGCCGCGTTGGGTGCTAACATGAGCCAGGGTGTCGGTGGCAATTATTGGGTGTGTTTGGGTTGGGGATTAAAGTGGGTTAACACCGGCATGGACAGCTTAATTGTGCAATGGTCCCACAAAATCTTTGAAAAGTATTTTTGAGGTTGGATTAAAATTCTGGGTTAATCTTTGATTCGGTTGTTATAGTGCCCATTATCCCTTCTGCACCGGCTAAACTTAACCCACCCCCATGGATTACAAACCCAGCCAACAAGATAATCCCACCATAGACAGATTTGCCTCTTCTCTTTCTTTCTCCACCCACTCAGCCCTCTCTCTTTCTCCTATCAACCAGAGTGCAGAAGGAGCTGAGCTCATCCAAGGCCTATTGCACAGAGGCAAGGAAGAAGGCGATAATTTGAGGTCCTCCAATTTTCTGTTTCGTGTGGATAGAACGAAGAAGACGATCTTCAAAAAAATAGATCTTCGAGGAACANTCCTCTTTCTTTCTCCACCCACTCAGCCCTCTCTCTTTCGCCTATCAACCAGATTGCAGAAGGAGCTGAGCTCATCCAAGGCCTATTGCACAGAGGCAAGGAAGAAGGCGATAATTTGAGGTCCTCCAATTTTCTGCTTCGTGTGGATAGAACGAAGAAGACGATCTTCAAAAAAATAGATCTTCGAGGAACAGATCTGGATTCCATGTACGATCTGGAATTGAATGAAGCATTGAATTGTGGTGGTGGGAGGTAATGGTGGTGGTGGTGGTGGTGGTGGTGATGGCGGCGTTTCTATTGTGTTGAAGGTTTATTTGGCGAAAGGGAGAAGAGCTCGATGGATTGTGGTAAGCAGGGGAGAAAGATGGGAGTGTAGGTAGAGGTGATGGTGGTGGGAGAGATGGGGCAGTGAGTTCTGGTGGCGATGGTGGCGGGTTTAATGGTGGCGGTGGGATGTATATAGGAGGCGTTGAACGAAGAAGATGTTTGGTCTGGCTTTGGGTTTGATAGATTTATCTAGGAAAAATTAACCTTAAATCCTTTAAAATTTGTCATTTAATTATTTAAATTTCTGATATTTAAAATATTAAACACAAATTCTCTTAAATTTATACGCGTGTAACACTTAGACTCCTTAAAATTAATATATTCGTTAATAAATTATACTTAAATCCCTTTGAAGTTTGTAGTAGATATATAATACTCAGACCCCTTAAATTTAAAATATTATATTTAGACAAAAAATATTTCAATTAAAGATAGAATATCAAATATTATTTTACAATCAAAATTCATATTCTATTGTATTATTTATTAAAATAAAATTAAAAATTAAAAATTATTTTTTTCTTAAAAAATTGTAATTAAAATATAATTATATTATCTATTGAAATAAAACTAAAAAATTAAACAAGAGGTCTAAATCATATATAATTTTTATATGTATTTAAGTATATGTGAAAAATGTAAAATTTTATTAGATTTGGATGAGTTAACCAAACATATGATATGATTGGTTTGGATTGGAATGGATAGAGTTATAGGTAGAATGATAAACTATTACAAAATTATTTGTGTAATCTATGAGACCCATTAAATTATACATCTGTTTCCCAAACAAAGGTTAGAATTAAATATAATCTTGGGTTAGAGTTTTAAAATGGATGAGTGAGTTTGACTTAAATTGGTTAGAAGATAAAAAAACGAAAACCTACCCTATTCTACCCCATTACCTAAACACACCCATTGAGTCAAAGCGTGTATCATGATATTTCCCACGTGGCTTAAATATTAGATGTATCGGTTATACTATATTGGCCGACTACATGGTGTTATCTATATAATAAAATATAATATAATTCAAATATCAGTAAATAAATAAAATGACTTTTACTTTTTACAGTTGAGATTTTTTTAAAATATTAACACCTCAAATTTAATAGAAAAAATAGGCTCAATAATTTGTGTTTGAGGTGTCTTTTTAAATGTGATTCTAAGACTTATATTTTCTTATAACTACTTTAAATAAATAAAAAAAAATAGTATTTGAAACTGTTCTACCTAGGGGTGTCAATCGTGTCGGGTTAAACGGTTACGTGTCGAGTTAAATGGGTGACGGGTGAAAAATATATAAACTCATACACGACACGTTTAATAAACAGGTAAAAAACCTCAACACGAATACGACCCGTTTAATAAACGGGTAATACGACACGAATCGTTTAACCCGTTTAATTTTAAAAAAATTATATCAATAAATTTTAATACTCCACTTTTTTTTTATTGTCAATTGCACTTACTTCAAAAAAGAGGAATTTTTAGTCAAATCTCATAAAAATAAGACTTGAAAACTTAAAAAAAAAAAAAAAAAACAAGAGACCATTGTCTTTTATAGGCAACTCAGCCCTCCCAATCTCCCCTCATTTTCTAATGTGAGACAAAAACAAAAGGCATTAGTTTACCTTTGCCTTTGAAGTGCTCCCCATCTCCTCTCCTTTATCTTTGAACTACTATTTTACTTCTTTTTTTTTATTGATTTCTGTACTTCTTTTTTTCTTGTTAATTTTTAAAAATAATTATTAATTTATTTTTATATTAATTTTATTTAAACGAGCAAACGTGTGATAAACGGTTTGACAGGTCTTACCCGAATACGACCCGTTTATTAAACGTGTTTGGCGTGTCAACTCGTTTATCATCTAAACTCGTTAAAATCTCACACAAACCCGCTTAATTCGTGTCGATCAATCGTGTCGTGTCAGATTTTGACAGTCCTAACTTTTACCACCATTCCCACCACCCTCATCACCCCACCACCACCACAATCACCACCCCACCACCACAACGACCCCTACCACTAGTACCACCACTACCNGTGTCAGATTTTGACAGTCCTAACTTTTACCACCATTCCCACCACCCTCATCACCCCACCACCACCACAATCACCACCCCACCACCACAACGACCCCTACCACTAGTACCACCACTACCCCCACTACCATCACCGCCGCCATTCACCACCACCGTCTCTACAACAATAATCACCACTGTCCCACCACCATCATCGCTATCACCATCACTATCGTCACCCACCACCACCACCACCACCACCCCACCACCATCACCCCCACCGTCCCCCCACCATCATCCCTAGTACTACACCCCTCACCACCACTGTTGTCACCACCCTACCACTATCGGTTTCGTCTCACTATCACCCTTACCAGCACCACCCCCATCGTCCCACGACCATCACCATTACCACCACCGCCACCATTACCCTCATCATCATCACCATCATCGTCACCGCCACCACCCACCACCACCATATTGTTGCCGCCACCACCACCCGTTGTTAACAACCACTCTCACCCACCCCTACCACACCTATCACCACCACCCTTCACCGCCCACCATTGTCGCCACCCCCCAATCATTGCCATTCGCCACCACCCATCATACGGTCGCCAAAAAATATCTGTTGTCGCCCACCATCACCATCATCATTGCCCACCACCACCACGATGGTCAACAGCCATCACCGTCGCTCACCACCACCCATACCCACCACTACCACCACCACCGTTGTCAATCATGATTGTCATTACTACCATCACCATTGTCACCCACGGCTACCACCACCGTCACAGTCATTGTCACCCACCACAACCATTACCGTCTATTACAACCACTACTACCGTCCATCACCTCTCACCCTCATTACAACCAGTGCTTAAATTATTTTCTCTCTCCTCTATCCTTGTAATTTGATTTTGGGTGTGAATACAAATTTGTTTATTATTAATCATTTTTTTTATTACTTTGTACTTTCAGGTACGAGCAATAACTAGTCATTCAATAAAAAACAAGTGAATAAGTGTATCTTACTTGATAATTATTTTAAAATTTTAGGTGGTTATCAAATAACAGAGAGGATTGATTACAAAATTATGTAAGATTCACTTGCTTGTTTTGCTCTTATTGGATTATTACACTATATGACAATAATAATGTTGTGTAATCATTACACCCAATATTTAATCTCCGATGTGAGTATCTATGTATAGTCCAACTATACATACTACCAAAATTAATTTTTCAATCTTATATCTCTATATGTAATTAAATATAATACATACATATATATTAATTTATGACGTTTCAATTAATAGTTGTACATCACCTAAATCAAAATCATGAATCTTGACACCAAGGATTGGGTAAACTAACCTTATTCTCGTGTATATCTCTATCCATAATTGTAGTTTTATGTATGTTGACTATCTTTCAAACTTTTAATTGATCAAAATTATTTTACTAAAATATTTAATGATATTACTATCTATATAATAATTCAACAACATATAAATATCTCTTCATATTTTTATAATAAAGTACAAAGACTTTTGAATCTCCTAACTTATTAATTTGTTGGAATATCTCATATTAATTAGTTAATATTCACCTTTAATCCGACAAACAAAATTGACTCTCTTAATTGTTTTAATCCCTTCGTTCACGCAATGTTCACCCCTTTATTCACTAGATTTCAAATATCTCCTATCTCCCCTTTCTTTTTTGTCACTTCAACCTATCTCTTTCTCTCACGCAACGCGTCTTTCCCCTATCTCTTTTTCTCTCACACAATGCCGCATTAAAAACCATTCTCCAGGTAACATGTTTTCCCCCTCTCTTCTCCTTCTCAGACTCTCCCTCTCAATCTCCAACCTTCTTTCCCCTATGCCCTAATGCACATCCACTACCGCACGCATAACCACCATTTCCAACATTCACCACCACACACACNCTTTCTCAGACTCTCCCTCTCAATCTCCAACCTTCTTTCCCCTATGCCCTAACGCACATCCACTACCGCACGCATAACCACCATTTCCAACATTCACCACCACACACACAGTCACCACCTCAAACAACCACTACATTTCATACCTCTCTCCACCTCTCAATTTCTAGCCTCCCTTTTCACCAGNACAGTCACCACCTCAAACAACCACTACATTTCATACCTCTCTCCACCTCTCAATTTCTAGCCTCCCTTTTCACCAGCTGTTTGATTATTTGCCCAAGCAACTACTTCCAAAACACCTCTTATTTCTTCAAAACTAGAAATAACAGAAGAAATAGGAAGAAAATTATTTCTTTAAAGAGGATGGATGTAACCACAACTGAAATAGAAAAGGAGATAAAGTGGGAGGCTATAAACTTCTTTCAACACCTATTGAAGAAAGATTCCCACGCTAGCAATAGAACTGAGAGACTACAATACTTAAGCACCCTTGTTTAGAACACAATTGTTGAAAATCAAGCAACTGAAATGGTAAAGGAAGTGACAACTGAGGAAATAAAGGATGCGTTCTTCTCAATTGACAGCATGAAGGCCCTTGGGCCAGTTGGATCAATGCCTATTTTTTAAAGAAAGCTTGGAATGTTATTGTAACGACAAATTTTGTGAATAAATTAACACAAAATAAGGTCAAGTTACAATAGTCAATTTGATTGACTTTAAGTAAAAAATGTAGAGTTAATTCTCTTCAGCGTGCTTCTCATGTGCACTGTCATTTGATTCTTAATGAATTTGATGACGAGGACCGGATCGGCGTATTTCTCGATCTTTGATTTGATGTTGACTTTGGTAGATTTGGTGAAGACAAGGGCTTGACCATCGTGTTCCTTAATCTTCGATTTGGTAATGCTTTGGTAGATTGTTGCAGACGAGAGTTAGATTGACGTGGTTCTCTTTCTTCGATATTTGACTTGACTTTGTCGAATTTTCTCACTATTATTTATGTTGAATGACTTAAGAATGATTTAGATCTCTTGAAGAAGGACCTTGGCGGTGTTTCTTCTCCTTAGAGATAGATTTGCAAGACCTCAGTTGGGGGTAGACTCCGCTAGAACTTCGCTATTGATTTTCCCTTCTTCTCCTGAGGTAAACTTGGGTAGAGCTTTCTTGATCTGCCCTCCTCTTTGGCTTCTCTTGCTCTTTCTTCTTGGTCTCCTCCATTTGTTTTCCTTCCCCCGGCCTCTATTTATAGTGGTAGGAGTAGTTATCTATATAAAGGTATTTTACCTGAATACCCTTATATGGACTTTAGGTAATTGGCTACCCATAAATTTGTGGGTTTTAATTAATTTATGGAATTTAAGTCCAACCTTTTTTACCTTTTAAATGTTTGTTTAATTTGGATATATGAAATTTAAGTCCATTCTAATTTAATTTAACAAGCCTGATTAATTGCATTTGGACTTGTATTATTTTGGCTATGGAATTTAGGTCCAGTTTAATTTAATTTGACAAGTCTTGTTAATTAAATTTAGGCTTGTATAATTTAGGTTATGAAATTTAGGTCAAACCCAATGTAATTTATCTAATTGATTTGAGCCCAATTATAAATATTAATTTTTTAATATCTACAAATGCCCCCTCGAGACTTATTTGCATATTTAATAGTTTATAAATATGTAAATGGGTCTCAAATTTATTTTTTAATTTAAAAGAAGTTTAATTAAATTTAAATTTATTATTTCATGATCAACATGGAACTATAGTCTATGTGAAACTCGAAATAAGATACAAAATTCAACTTAATTATTATTTTTTTAGTTCTTTAGTAATATGGAGTTCTAATCGATCTTGGAGTCAATAATAATTCTTTTGTTCTACATAAACACATAAACCTAAAATTTAGAATTTCAATTCATGTATACTTAGAGCAATTAAGTCATTTCTTAACTCAATAAATAGACCTAAAGTGTATTTATATTTGATATGGGTGGACACCGTCAATTTATTAGTGTTGTGCATGATGGCTTTCCAACTGGATTGTGTGCAACTCGTTGCCCATGTCACGCATTAGTTTCTGGTAAAAAAATTTCTTTCATGTTAGTTTTATTTTTTGTTTTTTTTAATTAGTAGGCCAACAAATTTTGAATCAATAATTACAAATAATTTTGAGGCTATGGTGAAAACTAATTTCACGCAACTTAGGTAGCGTTTGGTAACGTTTTCATTTTTATGTTTTTTTTATAAAAAAAATAAANATTACAAATAATTTTGAGGCTATGGTGAAAACTAATTTCACGCAACTTAGGTAGCGTTTGGTAACGTTTTCATTTTTATGTTTTTTTTATAAAAAAAATAAATTTAAGTTTTATTTTTTTTGTGATAAAAATTTAAACTATAAAACATGTTTGGTAATCATTTATATTTAAAAATTTAACACAAAAATAAAAAACCTTTTTGGTATTATACCAAAAATTCACCACCCAAACCCCACCATCCAACCCTATTGACTACCCAAAACCACCACCCAACCCCACTGACCAACCAACCCCACCACCAAAACCCACAACCCACTCGCACCACTGAAACCTACCACCACAACCACCGAAACCCNGAGGCTATGGTGAAAACTAATTTCACGCAACTTAGGTAGCGTTTGGTAACGTTTTCGTTTTTATGTTTTTTTTATAAAAAAAATAAAATTAAGTTTTATTTTTTTTTGTGATAAAAATTTAAAATATAAAACATGTTTGGTAATCATTTATATTTAAAAAATTAAGAACACAAAAATAAAAAACTTTTTTGGTATTATACCCAAAATTCACCACTCAAACCCCACCATCCAACCCCATTGACTATCCAAAACCACCACCCAACCCCACTGACCAACCAACCCCACCATCGAAACCCACAACCCACTCGCACCACTCACCCTCAACCCACCCCCACCACCACTGAAACCCATCATCACAACAACCTAAATCCAGCACCACAACCACCAAAATCCACCATTAAAAGCCATTGAAATCCACAATTAGGACTATATATGCATATATATAGACAAATATATATATATATATAGATCTGTGTATATAACAAACAAAAACTTAAAAAAAAAATTCCACATAGGGGTTAGAGAGAGAAAGAGATCGATGGAGATGGAAAGACTGGAGCTTCCTTCGCCTGAGCTTCGCAACAGAGATACAAATGAGAGACGCACANAAGAGATCGATGGAGATGGAAAGACTGGAGCTTCCTTCGCCTGAGCTTCGCAACAGAGATACAAATGAGAGACGCACAGGAAAGAGACGAATGAGAGAAGCAAAAAAGGGTAAAAAGTCCTTTTATACTTGGAACAATAAGAATTCTTTTTGTGCTGGTAATGGGGTTCGAAGACAAGACCTCATTAATTGAGCTTGAGGGATGCGTGTGTTTTCATTTTTTCCTTGTTTTTGAAAGCACCTAAATAGGTGTTTTCAAAAATAGGGGTTATTTACAAAACAAACTGGCAAAAAAAAAAAAAATACTCTCCAAATATGTTTTTTTTTGTAAAAATTAAACACAAAAAAAAAAAAACAAAAACAACTGGTTACCNTGCAAAAAAAAAAAAAAATACTCTCCAAATATGTTTTTTTTTGTAAAAATTAAACACAAAAAAAAAAAAACAAAAACAACTGGTTACCAAACGCAGCCTTAGTGTTTCATCAATGGTTAGTTTAATTTATTCTTCTTGGTTATCAATATTTTTTTTTTTTTTGGTTATCTTCTGGGTTGTCGTTCACAAGGCTGTTATATTTTATTTTATTTTGGTTTCTTCGTCTCCACTAGACAAGGACTAGCCCTTTTGTTGAACAAGGAACAAGGAAAAAGGAACAACGAATGACTGTTAAGCTTAACCCATCTCCTTTTCCTTACTATTTTTTACATGCATTATTCCTCTTATTACGTTATTTTTTTTATTGGTTAATATTTTTTTTGTTATCATTTAATTTGTTTGTTTTTATGATTATTATTATTATTTTTTTTTGCTTTTCCTTTTTTGTTTGAAGACTTTAATTGAAATGACTTTATCTCAAAACTTTAATTTCAACGATTTTTTTTTGGTAAACAATATGCTCAACTTTTGTTACCATAATTACACAAGATATATTTTTTTTGTTGGTCTCGTGATAATCATGTCTTCTTTTGTATTATTTTTTATTTAATTACGTTTTTATGTTTATTTTTTTGTTTTATTTATTTATTTATTTTTAGGTCATTTAATGGTTTGGTAGCCTGGCTTTGACTATAAGCACCCTCGAGGTATGTTTTTTTTTTCTTTTCTCTTCCTTTATTTGACTCTAATTTTTTTGTCGACACCTTGTTTTAGTCCTTTTTGTCTTACTTGGTTGCCATTGCATTTTTGTTTTAATTACACATAGGCTTACACCATTCTATTTATTGGTTTCTTCATTAGTCAATTTTATTTTTTTTGTTACAACCTTTTTCATGCATGGCATCTAGGCAGGTACTATCCCTCCCATCAATATAACTACAGTAAAGGTACTTTGCCTTTCCGTTTTCTTCTTTGTTTTGTTTCGTCATTTTTGTGGGTGTGTTCTTGACTCTTTTTTTTTTTATGTTGTTTTTTTTTTTTTAAAAAACAATGGAATTTCAAATTTCTTTTTAATTGGCGGTCATATAGAACCTATGTCTCAGTTAGTTCTCATTAAAAGCAAACTCTTTTTGTACCACAACTTTTTTTGTTCTTCCTTTTTTAATAGTTTTGACAGCTTCATTTTTTTAAGTTGTGTGTTATAGGTTTATGGGTTGGCCAAGAAGGTGAATCCTTAGTCACTATTTTTTTTTTACTGTTGTGCCATTCAACCCTGTTTTTTTTTCTTTCTCTTTTCTAATTCTTCTTTTTTTTTTTTTTTTTATTATTATGTGCTTAGTTTTTTATTTTCGTTGATTGTCATCCATGATACCTTCTTTTTTATTTTCTATATTTATTTTTCTTTTATGGATTTGATGATTTTTTTTTGTTTGTTCACCTTTTCATTTTTTTTAATACATTTATGAATGTATGTAAAGATGTTTCCCCAGGTCACTTTATCTTAACAATTTTATTTTATTTTATTTTATTTACTTTTTGTGACTTTTTCTTTTTTATCTTTTACAACTTTTTCCAATAATTTACTTCCAGGTAACATTTTTTCCAAGAATTTGGTTGTAAGTAATTTCTCATTTAAACCTTTTTGGTGTTTATTTAATTATTTTTTAAATCTTGATAGTATTATCAAGATTGAGTTTTTTTTTCTTTTGTTTAATTTCTTGCATTTCTTTTAGATGGTTTTCTTTCTAAAAGTTAGATCAAATAATACTTTGAAGATTTCAAAACAAAGAATGATCAAGTGTACCTCAAGAAGTGTGTATTAAAGATTTCAAAGACCTTCATGCAAGGATGGATTGCAGATTTGAAAGATCAAGTGCACCTTGAGAATGGTGGATTGCATATTTCAAAGAAAATGGTTCATGTTGTAGTTTTGAAAGCAGTCTCAAGAATTGAAGGTCATATTCATGTAGTTAGTGAAAATCTCCTCATGATAGTGTGGAATGAAGAATTGAAGAACCAATGGTCCTTGAGCTTATTATCAGTCCTTATAGCAGCACAAAAGCAACCCATGATTAATCCTTGCAGTAGTCTAGAAGTAGTTTACACCACCACTATTTATATATATATATAGTTTGCAGTAAGTGGACTTTGTGACGTGGTGAATTGAAGAATCAAATGATACATCAGTTTTTGAGCCCATGATCAATCCTTATAGCAGGTTGAAAGTAGTCTGCACCACCAAATTCTTTTCTTGCCAGTAAGTGGACCACTTGACGTGACGGATTAAAGAATCAAATGACCTAGAAATTTTCGAGCCCATGATCAATCCTTGAGGTAGATAGTAAGTAATCTATACCTCTAGATTCCTTTCTTGTAGTAAATGGATCGTGTGACATGGCAGATTGAAGAATCAAAGGACCTAGCAGTTTGAAAGTAGTCTATATCAACAGATTTCTTTCTTACATTAAGTGGACCTCGTGACATGGTGGAATGAAGAATCAAAGGACCCAACCATTTTCAAGCCCATGATCAATCCTTGAAGCAAATTGAAAGTAGTCTATACCACCAGATTTCCTGCAGTGAGTAGACCTCATGACATGACGGATTAAAGAATCAAAGGACCCAGCAGTTTTCAAGCCATGATCAATCCTTGCGGCAGTTTGAAAGTAGCCTATATCACCAGATTTCTTTCTTGCAGTAAGTGGACCTCGTGACGTGACGGATTGAAGAATCAAAGGACCCAGCATTTTTCAAGCTCGTGATCAATCCTTAAGGTAGATTGAAAGTAGCCTATACCACCAGATTCTCTGCAATAAGTAAACCTTGTGACATGACGGATTAAAGAATCAAAGGACCCAGTAGATTTCAAGTCCTGATCAATCCTTGTGGCAGTTTGAAAGTAACCTATATCACCAGATTCCTTTCTTGTAGTAAGTGAACCTCGTGATGTGAAGGATTGAAGAACTAAATGACCTAGCAATTTTCGAACTCATGATCAATCCTTGAGGCAGATTAAAAGTACCAGAAAACTTCATATCTCTATAGCCAGTTGATATCTCTTCTTTGATGGGATGAATTGTAGAATTGAAGAAGCGATGGTTCTTAAGCTTGTGATCAGTCCTTGCAACAACTTGAAAGTAATTTATAACATCTAGCAATAGTAGACGACAAGACCAATAGTCCAAAAGACCATCTTCCATGTGTTGAGGTGAGGTGAGGTGAGGTGAGGTTGAGTTGCTATTTTTGCACGAATTGGTGACTTCTGTGCCAACTTTGGGTGACTTTTGTGTCAACTTTGGGTAGTTTCTATGTNCAAGACCAATAGTCCAAAAGACCATCTTCCATGTGTTGAGGTGAGGTGAGGTGAGGTTGAGTTGCTATTTTTGCACGAATTGGTGACTTCTATGCCAACTTTGGGTGACTTCTGTGTCAACTTTGAGTGACATATATGTCAAGAGTTGGTGACTTCCGTGTCAAGAGTTGTTGACTTTTGTGTCAACTTTGGGTGACTTCTGTATCAAGAGTTGGTGACTTTTGTGTCAAGGGTTGTTGATTTTTGTGTCAACTTTGGATGACTTTTGTGTCAAGAGTTGTTGACTTTGATGTCAACTTTAAGTGACTTTTGTAGCAGTCTTAAGTGACTTTTATGTCAGCCTTAAAGTAACTTATGTGGCAGCCTTATGTGACTTCTGTGACAGCCTTAAGTGACTTCTCTGTCAGCCTCAAGTGACTTTTGTGTTAGCCTCAAGTGACTTCTGCGTCAGCCTTAAAGTGACTTTTGTGGTAACCTCAAGTAACTTATGTGTCAGCTTAAAAGTGACTTTATTATCAGTCTCAAGTGATTTTTGTAGCAGGCTTAAGTAACTTTTGCGGCAACCTTAAGTGACTTCTGTGCTAGCCTCAAATGACTTTTGTGTCAACCTTAAAGTAACTTTTGTGTAACCTGAAGTGACTTCTACTAAAAGTGACTTTTGTGTCAACTTTTAGTAACGTCCATATCAACCTCAAGTGACTTCTGTGTCAGCCTTAAAGTGACTTTTATGTCAACTTTAAAGTGACNAAAAAACAATGGAATTTCAAATTTCTTTTTAATTGGCGGTCATATAGAACCTATGTCTCAGTTAGTTCTCATTAAAAGCAAACTCTTTTTGTACCACAACTTTTTTTGTTCTTCCTTTTTTAATAGTTTTGACAGCTTCATTTTTTTAAGTTGTGTGTTATAGGNCATATAGAACCTATGTCTCAGTTAGTTCTCATTAAAAGCAAACTCTTTTTGTACCACAACTTTTTTTGTTCTTCCTTTTTTAATAGTTTTGACACCTTCATTTTTTTAAGTTGTGTGTTATAGGTTTATGGGTTGGCCAAGAAGGTGAATCCTTAGTCACTATTTTTTTTTTACTGTTGCTGCCATTCAACCCTGTTTTTTTTCTTTCTCTTTTCTAATTCTTGTTGTTGTTTTTTTTTTATTATTATGTGCTTAGTTTTTTATTTTCGTTGATTGTCATCCATGATACCTTCTTTTTTATTTTCTATATTTATTTTTCTTTTATGGATTTGATGATTTTTTTTTGTTTGTTCACCTTTTCATTTTTTTTAATACATTTATGAATGTATGTAAAGATGTTTCCCCAGGTCACTTTATCTTAACAATTTTATTTTATTTTATTTTATTTACTTTTTGTGACTTTTTCTTTTTTATCTTTTACAACTTTTTCCAATAAATTTATCTTGGATTAGTTTTGTCTTGAAATTTTTAATTCAAGTGGTTTTCCCAATAATTTACTTCCAGGTAACATTTTTTCCAAGAATTTGGTTGTAAGTAATTTCTCATTTAAACCTTTTTGGTGTTTATTTAATTATTTTTTAAATCTTGATAGTATTATCAAGATTGAGTTTTTTTTTCTTTTGTTTAATTTCTTGCATTTCTTTTAGATGGTTTTCTTTCTAAAAGTTAGATCAAATAATACTTTGAAGATTTCAAAACAAAGAATGATCAAGTGTACCTCAAGAAGTGTGTATTAAAGATTTCAAAGACCTTCATGCAAGGATGGATTGCAGATTTGAAAGATCAAGTGCACCTTGAGAATGGTGGATTGCATATTTCAAAGAAAATGGTTCATGTTGTAGTTTTGAAAGCAGTCTCAAGAATTGAAGGTCATATTCATGTAGTTAGTGAAAATCTCCTCATGATAGTGTGGAATGAAGAATTGAAGAACCAATGGTCCTTGAGCTTATTATCAGTCCTTATAGCAGCACAAAAGCAACCCATGATTAATCCTTGCAGTAGTCTAGAAGTAGTTTACACCACCACTATTTATATATATATATAGTTTGCAGTAAGTGGACTTTGTGACGTGGTGAATTGAAGAATCAAATGATACATCAGTTTTTGAGCCCATGATCAATCCTTATAGCAGGTTGAAAGTAGTCTGCACCACCAAATTCTTTTCTTGCCAGTAAGTGGACCACTTGACGTGACGGATTAAAGAATCAAATGACCTAGAAATTTTCGAGCCCATGATCAATCCTTGAGGTAGATAGTAAGTAATCTATACCTCTAGATTCCTTTCTTGTAGTAAATGGATCGTGTGACATGGCAGATTGAAGAATCAAAGGACCTAGCAGTTTGAAAGTAGTCTATATCAACAGATTTCTTTCTTACATTAAGTGGACCTCGTGACATGGTGGAATGAAGAATCAAAGGACCCAACCATTTTCGAGCCCATGATCAATCCTTGAAGCAAATTGAAAGTAGTCTATACCACCAGATTTCCTGCAGTGAGTAGACCTCATGACATGACGGATTAAAGAATCAAAGGACCCAGCAGTTTTCAAGCCATGATCAATCCTTGCGGCAGTTTGAAAGTAGCCTATATCACCAGATTTCTTTCTTGCAGTAAGTGGACCTCGTGACGTGACGGATTGAAGAATCAAAGGACCCAGCATTTTTCAAGCTCGTGATCAATCCTTAAGGTAGATTGAAAGTAGCCTATACCACCAGATTCTCTGCAATAAGTAAACCTTGTGACATGACGGATTAAAGAATCAAAGGACCCAGTAGATTTCAAGTCCTGATCAATCCTTGTGGCAGTTTGAAAGTAACCTATATCACCAGATTCCTTTCTTGTAGTAAGTGAACCTCGTGATGTGAAGGATTGAAGAACTAAATGACCTAGCAATTTTCGAACTCAT
The DNA here is from genome assembly GCA_963454935.2 of Ilex paraguariensis. Lineage (NCBI taxonomy): Eukaryota > Viridiplantae > Streptophyta > Magnoliopsida > Aquifoliales > Aquifoliaceae > Ilex > Ilex paraguariensis. Next base: position 161,558 of record CAUOFW020000959.1, on the reverse strand, counting down.
GATCAATCCTTGAGGCAGATTAAAAGTACCAGAAAACTTCATATCTCTATAGCCAGTTGATATCTCTTCTTTGATGGGATGAATTGTAGAATTGAAGAAGCGATGGTTCTTAAGCTTGTGATCAGTCCTTGCAACAACTTGAAAGTAATTTATAACATCTAGCAATAGTAGACGACAAGACCAATAGTCCAAAAGACCATCTTCCATGTGTTGAGGTGAGGTGAGGTGAGGTTGAGTTGCTATTTTTGCACGAATTGGTGACTTCTATGCCAACTTTGGGTGACTTCTGTGTCAACTTTGAGTGACATATATGTCAAGAGTTGGTGACTTCCGTGTCAAGAGTTGTTGACTTTTGTGTCAACTTTGGGTGACTTCTGTATCAAGAGTTGGTGACTTTTGTGTCAAGGGTTGTTGATTTTTGTGTCAACTTTGGATGACTTTTGTGTCAAGAGTTGTTGACTTTGATGTCAACTTTAAGTGACTTTTGTAGCAGTCTTAAGTGACTTTTATGTCAGCCTTAAAGTAACTTATGTGGCAGTCTTATGTGACTTCTGTGACAGCCTTAAGTGACTTCTCTGTCAGCCTCAAGTGACTTTTGTGTTAGCCTCAAGTGACTTCTGCGTCAGCCTTAAAGTGACTTTTGTGGTAACCTCAAGTAACTTATGTGTCAGCTTAAAAGTGACTTTATTATCAGTCTCAAGTGATTTTTGTAGCAGGCTTAAGTAACTTTTGCGGCAACCTTAAGTGACTTCTGTGCTAGCCTCAAATGACTTTTGTGTCAACCTTAAAGTAACTTTTGTGTAACCTGAAGTGACTTCTACTAAAAGTGACTTTTGTGTCAACTTTTAGTAACGTCCATATCAACCTCAAGTGACTTCTGTGTCAGCCTTAAAGTGACTTTTATGTCAACTTTAAAGTGACTTCTGTGTCAAGCTGAAGTGACTTCTACAGTAGCCTTAAGTGACTTCTATAGTAGCCTCAAGTGACTTATGTGGCAGCATTAGGTGGCTTCTATGGCAACCAGCCTTAAGGGACTTCTGTGGCAGCTTTAAGCAACTTTTGCAACAGTCTTAGGTGACTTTTGTGGCAGCCTTAAATGATTTCTGTGACAGCCTTAAGTGATTTTTGTGTCAGCCTCAAGTGACTTCTATGACAACGTCAAGTGACTTCTATGTCAACCTCAAGGTGACTTCTGTGGCAGTTTTAAAGTGATTTATGTGACAACCTTAGGTGAGTTCTCCCAATAGGTGGATTACAGAATCGGATAAACAAAAGTTTTGAGCCCTTAACCAATCTCTTGTGATCAATCCCTATTGCAACTTGAGAGCATTTTACAATCCCTCAATGCTGAAAATTAAATGATCAATATGATAGTCCGTTGTTGCTTCATTGACAGAATGATGTACTCCTTCACCTAATTGTCCTCAAATGCAAGACCTATGTCAACTAGTAAGTCATGGAATTTGATGTTTGATAAAACTTCACTGACAATTCAAAGTTCTTCTCCTTTTTTTCTTTTGGCTAAACTCATCACAATTTTGGTTTATGAGACGAAAAAACAAAAATACATTTTTTTTTAAGTTATGTCGTACATTGTTTGAACTCATGCGGGTCAGGAGCAAAAACATTTTTTTTAATTTTGTCGTACAAAGTTTTAGCTTATACGGGTCAGGAGTAACTTGTAGTTTAGGTTTATGTGTCAAGGAGAACATTGACCTTTATTTTTAGTCAAACTGTACACAATTTTAGCTCATGCATACTAGCGTGTTCCTCAATCTTCGATTTGGTGATACTTTGGTAGATTTGTTGAAGACCAGAGTCGAATTGACGTGGTTCTCGTTCTTTAATCTTTGACTTGACTTTGTCAAATCTTCTCACTGTTCTTTGTGTTCAATGGCTTAAGGATAATTTGGATCTCTTGAAGAAGGACCTTAGCGGTGTTTCTTCTTCTTAGAGATAGATTTGCAAGACCTCAGTTGGGGGTAGACTTCGGCAGAGCTTCGCTATTGATCTTCCCTTCTTCTCCTGAGGTGGACTTGGGTTGAGCTTTCTTGATCTTTCCTCCTCTTTGGCTTCTCTTGCTCTTCCTTCTTGGCCTCCTCCATTTGTTTCCCTTCCCCTGACCTCTATTTATAGTGGTAGGAATAGTTATCTATAAAAAGTTGTTTTACCTGAATACTCTTATATGGATTTTAGGTAATTGACTACCCATAAATTTGTGGACTTTAGTTAATTAATGGAATTTAAGTCCAACCTTTTTTACCTTTTAAATGTTTGTTTAATTTGGACCTATGGAATTTAAGTCCATTTTAATTTAATTTAACAAGTCTGATTAATTGCATTTGGGTTTGTATTATTTAGGCTATGGAATTTAGGTCCAGTTTAATTTAATTTGACAAGTCTTGTTAATTAAATTTGGGCTTGTATTATTTAGGTTATAAAATTTAGGTCAAACCCAATGTAATTTATCTAATTGATTTGAGCCCAATTATAAACATTAATTTTTTAATGTCTTCAGTTATTGGTAATGATCTCATTGGTGCAATCAACGAATTCTTCTGTAGAGATAAATTCCTCAAAGAATGGAACAACACTCATTACTCTCATTCCTAAAGTCTCCAATCCATCCACCATGGGTGAATTCAGACCAATCTCATATTACAACACATTATACAAAATGATATCTAAAGTGCTAGCAAACAGATTCAAATATGTTCTGCAAGGCATCACTAGCCCAAATCAGATTGCTTTTGTCCTTGGCAAGTATATCAGTGATAACATCCTCCTAATACAAGAATTGTTAAGAAACTATCACAAGAACAAGGGTTCATCCAAATGTGCAATCAAGGTTGACTTAATGAAAGCCTTGGATACAATTGATTGGGATTTCATACTGGACACACTAGAAGCTTTTAAGTTTCCAACTAATTTCATAAAATGGATCAGAATCTGTATTACCACTCCTAAATTTGTAGTAAATATCAATAGTAAATCAGCTAGGTTCTTCTCAAGTGAGAAAGGTCTAAGGCAAAGGGACCCACTATCCCCTTACCTATTTGTTTTACACTTGAGTATTCAGAGACAAGTACACAAAAATAGAAGCTTAAAATACCACTAGAGGTGCAAACAACTCAACCTTACTAAGCTTACCTTTGCAGATGACCTCCTCCTTTTATGTCATGGAGACCTGAATTCTGTGAACATCCTCAAGGAATCACTTCTACAATTTCAAACCCTCTCTGGTCTTCAAGCCAATCCATCTAAAAGTCACATATATTTCTCAATGGTCCCTCTAGAAGTGAATATATAGATTATTCGAAGTTTGGGATTTATGGAAGACTCAATGCCCATCAGATACCTTGGCATCCCACTCAACACAGGAAGACTCCATTCTCAACATTGTGCTGAGCTAACAAGCAAGATTGAAACTAAGGTCAATTGGACTAACAAATTATTGTCTTATGCAGGTAGACTTCAGCTTATAACTTTAGTACTTAGCAGCATTCAAATCTTTTGGGCTTCACATTTGGCAATACCATAGAAACTATTGATAAGATGGAGAAGATAATGAGAGCCTTCTTATGGTCAGGCACAAAATTGAGAACCTCCACTGCAAAAGTCTTTTGGCATGATGTATGCTTTCCAAAGAAGGAAGGAGGGCTAGGTATTAGAAGGCTTAAAGAATGGAATACAACCAACTTCTTCAAACATCTATGGAAGTTGTGATCCAAAATTTTCATTTAAAAGGGAAATCTCTCTGGGATGTCAAGACTCCTCAATGCTGCTCATGGAATTGGCTCAATTTGCTTAAGATGAGGGGAGCCTTCAGACCTTTCCTCCTCCACAAAATTGGGAATGGAAATGGCACATTTCTTTGGCTTGACAATTGGCATCCATTGGGGGTTTTGCTTTAGAGATATGACTAGAGCATCCTCCAATCCACAAACACCTCAAGGGCAAAAAATTTCAACACCATCATTCATAACAATCAATGGAGATGGCCACCACATCCATCAGGGGAAGCTTTGGAAATTTCAAACTCCATGCCCCTTTATTTGCCAAACCAGAATGCATTTGACAAAGTCAAGTGGTCCCTCACTTCCACTGGTTCCTTTACTTCACAATCTGCATGTGAACATCTTAGAACAAAGGCTGAGGTGGTTCCTTGGCATGGACTTGTCCAGTATAGTCAATATGTTCCTACACTAAGTTTCATCCTCTAGATTGCAATCAGGTAGAGGCTCAAAACAAAGGACAAATTTATGTTTACGCCCCTCACCAAGATCTGAAGTGTGTTTTATGTGGTGAAGGTATTGAGTCTCATTTTCACTTTTTCTTTGAGTGTCAATACTCTCAAAGAGTTTGGAGCTTACTTACACAATATTTTAACTTCTCTTGGCAATGCCTGCCTTGGACTAATTTTGTCTTATAGCCTGCACATCACTAGAAAGGGAAGTCATTATTCACAGTCCTTTAAAAGCTATGTCTCTTAACTGTTGTCTACTATCTATGGATGGAAAGAAACACCAGAATTTTCGCTAACAAGGAAAATGATCCAATCACTATCTTCAAAACAAATGACAGAATTCATGTTTATGCCCCTTACTAACATCTGAAGTGTGTTTTATGTGGTGCATGTATTGAGTTTCATTTTCACCTGTTTTTTGAGTGCCAATACTCTTAAAGAGTCTAGAGCTTACTCACCCAACATTTTAACTTTTCTTAGCAATGCATGCCTTGGACTAATTTTGTCTCATGGGTTGCACATCACTGGAAAGGGAAGTCATTATTCACAATCCTTCAAAAGCAATGCCTTTCAACAGTTGTCTACTATCTATGGATGGATAGAAACACCAAAGGATCCAAGCACTATCTTCAAACCATGCTGCAAACTGTAAGAGACGAACTTGCATCTCTGAAATTCAAAAGCTGTAACGCCCCAAAATCCACCCTGGAAGGTATTACTATCTATAACCATTGATATTATGAGAGCAACTAATAAAATTCATAAATAACAAAAATTTTATTTAGCATCCATAAGAACTAAAGCATCGTCTAAAACAAATATGTCAAACCATGCCAATTACATCCAAAAATCAAAGAATATCTTGCAGCAGAATAAATAAATTATTATCCTTAACATTGTCTCATAATTAATCTCACAATCTAGAATATAAAAGAAATAACTCTAAACATCCATCTCGGGATCCACGTTCCCATCAATCTGAGCTTCCCAATTTAACTGTTCATCCAATCCGAACTCTTCCTTTAAACCGTAATCTGAAAAAGATATTGTTTGTAGGGGGTGAGCATTAAGTTCTGTAGAAAAATCCTCCCAAACTCAAATAAGATTTTGAAAACATATAAAATAGATTGGTCTTATATATATAACTTTTGAAATAAAACAGTGACAGTTCATCAGATCTCAAGTATAAGTAATAACAATAAATTAAATAAAGAAGTAAAACTAACTTTTAGACAACAAACCATTACCAACACTGTGTCTCAGGTATGTAGTAAGACTTAGCATACACACACCCAATCATCGTAAGGATACACAACTTTAGGAAGGACGTATACCGACGCATCGGCAATGATGAATCCAACCTAAGAATAGTATACTAGCCGTCAGCCTCGAAACCCATGAGCAAATAGTGGTTTGGTCCTCGCAAGGCACCAACTTCACTATGAGTGGTAAGGAACCTTCAAACCCACTCGGAGTAAGAAACACATCTACCCACTCTAAAATACCCGGTCAACGGTCACCCATGTTCATCAAAACATCCATACAAGAGATACAATACCAAACCAATTTACCAAATCACAAGTAAACCAAAAACCATAATTCCACAGGTATTTTTTCAACATAACAACTCAAGAAAATATGCAAGAGATCATCAAGAAATATAATTTTATTTTTCAAACAAAAGACTAGAGTTTTTAAATCAAGAACAATGGAATATCAAGGTAAAATCTATATTTCTTGAAAACTAGGGTTTCAATAACAACGAGAGTTTTTATGGCTATCAAACGATAATTTCATTCAAGACATGATACCATTTACAAGAAAACTAAGAAACAATAATTTCATAACATATATAGACGATTTGGAATCAAAACATACATATATATTAATCATAGCCTCAATGAACAAGTTTAGGAAGAAATCCCTACCTTTAATCCGATGTTTGAAGATACCCTTAGCATGTTTGAATAATTCTCGAAGCGAGAATCCTCCCCAAGTCTCCATTCTTTCTTCCTCTCAAGCTTTCTAGGGTTTCTCGGATGAACAATTACTGAACATAGGCATAAGGGTCATTCCCTACATATTTATAATGCCAAAAGTGGAGAAAACACTCAACAAAGATCGTCCAAGTTCTGCTCAGTGCATCCAGCTGCGTGTTTCTCCCGTTAGGACGAGTCTGACTTTTTATCCAGACTTCCAATGACATTTTGACTCGGTTATAAGTGGATTCACAAACTTTTCATGAAATACACTTTTGTAGCGCTTGAAATTNTTATCCAGACTTCCAATGACATTTTGACTCGGTTATAAGTGGATTCACAAACTTTTCATGAAATACACTTTTGTAGCGCTTGAAATTATTTTCTACTGTCCAAAAATCAACTCAATTGGAAGTTGGAATAAAAATGTATAACCAAAATACTAAGGTGGTGTCAAATTCTATTTTACCCAAATCCTCTCCAAAATAGGTTCTAATTTCACAATATTTCCTAACATCTAATACACCTCATATTGACTCTCACAATATTTCTCGACCTTCCAGAATCAATGGAAACTTTATTTTGACCTAAAAATATTTATAAAATTACTTAATCACCCTTCTCAAACTAAAACATCTTCAAAATTTACCCCGAAAGTCAATATGCTTGAAACTCAAACTTCAAAATCAATATTCTAACAATGATTTTAATTTTCTACCATCATTTTATTTATCTTAAAAGAACTCTTAAGATAATATTAACCTTATTTAATTTTAATACGAAGTCTTACAATCCACCCCCTTGAAAGAAAGTTTTGTCCTTGAAACTTAATCGTCGAGTTAGTTTATCTAATCTTAATTGACCACTGGGTCTCAATGCATGTTAATCCCTTAAACATCAAATCTAAGATCGGAATAGAATATCATATTCTAAATTTTAAACCCATCCCTTTCACTTATAATGTCATTGCAATTACTTAAAGTCCTCAAAGATTACATTCGTTCACTAGAATTCATTTATTCCTAATAATAGAACACAATTGTTCCAACTAATTTCTCATCATGCATAACTTTTTTTTCTTATCATGCATAACTACTAGTTCATAGTACTTAATTTTCTACTCATCAAATATCACTTCTCTTTTGAGTTTCACCAATTATTTCAATAAACCTCATATTTGCTTCTTACATGTAACTTATTTATAAGCATATCAAAATAACTCAAATGTAATTCCACTAATAGGGTTACTCATATTTCCTATACTAAAATCATGGTATAACACAAAATTTAGTAATGATATCACAGTAAGATTTATCTTGATTCTTGAAATAAATGCAATATTTTTATTGACTTTGTCTCTCACTAGCCAAGAGGAATTCATAATCTATGAAATCTAACAATAATTTCAATTTACAACTACACACTCCCACGTAAGTCAGTCTTCTAGGATCAACTTTTAGGTTGCATATCCATTTTCAAANTTGAAATAAATGCAATATTTTTATTGACTTTGTCTCTCACTAGCCAAGAGGAATTCACAATCTATGAAATCTAACAATAATTTCAATTTACAACTACACACTCCCACGTAAGTTAGTCTTCTAGGATCAACTCTTAGGTTGCATATCCATTTTCAATTTTTCAAGATACTCCTTACCTTCACCATTGTAGTCAATATTCAAATAGGCACAAGATAAGAATTTCTATGGGTTTGAAAGTTTTGAGAAGATATTTCAGATTCCACCAAAGTGTACAATTGAAGTCTAACCACACTTGTCCTTCAATTATAGCTTCTAAAATGTGTACACTAAAAATCCATCTAATCCATTCAAAGGGAATTTTAGTAATTAACCAATTATACTACTTAGGCTAAAGTTATATCTCAAAGATATTTGCTTTCAGTCCCCAATCTTGAGCTAAAATCAGTAAGCCTTACAATCCCTTCATAACTCACTTGTATCCAAATTCATACTTTTATATCAATCTTAATATCTCTACATGTTCACCAACTCAATTAAGGCCAATTATTTTTTCTATCTCCCAAGTATCATTCTCAATCTTTAACATTAAGCTAGAATCAATAAACCATATAATCAATCCTTAGTGGCTTTTATTAACCTCGCTATTATTTTCATGATACATATATTCTTGAATCCCTATAATACAATTCGATAAAATATATTTCTTGTAATATACCAAAAGGTAAAGATAAACTATCAAGGATTCCAAAATTTCTCTCAATTAACTACTATCAGCCATAACTACTATCATTCGATACATATATTTCTTGTACATGTTGATGATACAAAAATAAACTTATAAAATTTGATGTGCCATTTAATTTAATTACATAAATTTTTTATTTGTTCATGGAGTACTGTCAATCATAAGTGTAGGTGGTGTTTGGAGTCCATAGATTTCAGGTAAGAATCTTCCCATGAATATTTGACATGATATTCAATTTACCCCACTACCCCAATACTCACAGCAAGATGACTCACCCTGCTTGGGTATGGCAAGCAATGGTAAGTTCTCCTCTATTTTCTTTTATGACTATATTGTTTCTCAGAATGAATCCCTAATCTATGGGGAGTCATGGGACTGGATTTGGAAGTTGAAAATCCCACAAAATTTAAAGCTCTTTTTGTGGAAAGTGAGACATGATAGGATCCCTTCTAATAAATTAAGATTTGAAAGAAACTTGTCTCATAACCCTATGTGTGCGAAATGTGGACTTTTTATTGAAACAACCCTTCACATCTTGAGAGATTGTAGTAAAGCTCAACAAGTCTGGAGCAAATTCCTCTCCCATCGGGACAAATCCATAGATGTTGGCCTTTGTCTTACTAATTAGATTAATAAATATTGAAAAATTAAAGCAAATTATGCTTGATTTAATATCCCCGGGCCTCAACTGTTCCTATTAGTCATCTAGAAGACATGGAGAGATAGGAATGGTGAATGTATAGGGAATATAAAATTTGAGGCATTTATTGTTTCTAAAATGGCCAGATCTATTGCTAAAGAATTTGTTGATGCTTTTGAGAGATTGAGAGAACAAACCTTATGCAAAGTACCTAAACTTATTAGTTGGAAGTTTCTACCTGCAGGTTATCTCAAGATGAATACGGATGGTAACTCTAAGGGTAATCCTAGACCAGCTAGAATTGATGGCATATTACGCGATGAAAGAGGAATCTGGTGCAGTGGTTTCTTTGGAAGAATCAATTGTGCAAACATCTTGAAAGTTGAGCTATGGGCAGTATTTAAAGGACTCCAGATGATTAAAGTCAAGGGAGTGCCTACCATTATGGAGACATTTGATCTCCTAATACTAGAGGAAGCTTCAGCCTCTCATCTAGCCAAAGTCTGGGTGGAAAATTGCAGGCATATCATGAACTCCTCCAATGTCAAGATTATGCACTATGCACACACCGAGAGAGGGGAATCAGTGCGTAGATCACCTTGCTAACCTTGGAGTTACCCAGTCTATGGATTGGGTGGAATTAAACAATACCCCTGCTAGTATTATGTCTTTTCTAAACGCTGACCTATGTAATATTAGTTTTTTAAGGGAACCTAGGTAGATGAGATTCCCTCCATAGCACCCAAAAAAAAGTCAAAATAGAAATTAACTCACGTGTGAAGTTTGCTTCTATAAAATATACCATCTGATATTATAAAGTATAAGATGATATTATTCATTATCTAACTATAATTCATTAAGATTAAAAGTTTGATCCTTCTTCTTTTGGTATCTCCACCACCTCATCGCTGCTACCACCTCCATGATCCCATAATCACACCACCACCAACAATGCTCCCATCGTTGGCACCACATATCCACCCCACCACTCCATTGTCAGGCCACTATTAACATTTCCACCATAACCATCACCACTATACCATTACCATTGCTTCAACCATTGTCGTTGCAGCCATCATCATATGCATCTATAGAACCATACATAAGCCTTGGGGGGCANCACCACATATCCACCCCACCACTCCATTGTCAGGCCACTATTAACATTTCCACCATAACCATCACCACTTTACCATTACCATTGCTTCAACCATTGTCGTTGCAGCCATCATCATATGCATCTACAGAACCATACATAAGCCTTGGGGGGCGATGACACCCCTCACATTTTCAAAATTCCTATGTTTTTAAAAAGCCCTGTGTTTTTCTTTATATATAGGGAATTCACTTACGTACTACACTAAATATTGATGAGTTTATATTTAATAACTAAATGGAGCATAAAATCAAATGGATGAGTGATGTTCTTACAATCGAAAATACTAGATTGGATGAGTCTAATTACTAAAAAAATTAAAAAAAAAAAAAGGGCACAAATTTTACAAAATCAAATTGCAAATGTCGCTTATATAAGAAACAATATATTGACTAACAACAAACTTTTACTATGGTATCAANAATCGAAAATACTAGATTGGATGAGTCTAATTACTAAAAAAATTAAAAAAAAAAAAAAAGGGCATAAATTTTACAAAATCAAATTGCAAATGTCGCTTATATAAGAAACAATATATTGACTAACAACAAACTTTTACTATGGTATCATGCAAAATTATTATTTCAAAGAATAATTTATTCAAGATTATTATATTATATCATAATGAGAAAGTAAGAAGATCACAACATTATTATAAACTAACTTTTATGATGGTAAGAACTAATTTTTGGATTTTATAGTTCAAAGTACAACGATATTGTATGAAAGAAAATCTATCCCGTTGAAACAAAATCTTTAACTATGACATTGTTTGGCCCATTCAACATAAAATCCTGGTTCTGTCAGAATTCCCACACCACCACTATTCTCATCCTTTTGTCCATGAGACAACCATCCCTCGGTAGATTATGGCAACAATGATTGGTGGTCAAAGGAGATGGTGGTAATAATAACGTGGCAATGAAGGTTCNTTTGGCCCATTCAACATAAAATCCTGGTTCTGTCAGAATTCCCACACCACCACTATTTTCATCCTTTCGTCCATGAGATAACCATCCCTCGGTAGATTATGGCAACAATGGTTGGTGGTCAAAGGAGATGGTGGTAATAATAACGTGGCAATGAAGGTTTTAAAGGTAGTGGAGAAGTGACAGTGGTGGTGGAGGAGTGATGGTGGTGGTGGGGTTGTCGCGGTGATAATGGCAAGATGGTGGTTGTGATCGTGTTAGTGTGGGGGTGATGTGGTGGTGCTAAGGTGACAATGATGATGGCGATGCTAGTAGGGCAATGGAAATGATAGTGGTGGCGGGTGTTTGATGCTAAAAAATTGTTATAACTATTATAATTAACTACCAATTTAACCCCTTAACTTCAACTACTATAATGTCATAATGGACTTATCGTTAAATTTCTTTCTAATCCACTGAAAAAAAAATGATTTATCCAAATGTTATAATGTGTCATTCTATTCTAGTACTTAATCTTAGTTATCGCCTGATATTAGAATTGTAATGACATTCCATTCCATCTTCTTACTTATTCCATTCTCCTTTGAAAACATTACTACGTAAATGTTGCTCCAAAATCTGTTGAGATTGATGGAAAAATTCTAGTCAACGAATAGTTTTCAAGCGATTGTCTGTGAGGAGTTCAAATGTCTAGTTTCAGGACTTCGTTTGATGAAATTAATGAATAAACACATAGTACATGGAACTATAATAAAAGAGGAAATTAATTCAATCAAAGGGACTTCGATTACATAAAAAATTAGATAAACAACATTGATTACAACAATAACTGTTTTCTTAAACTAATTTAAAATTACTCTTAAAATGCCCACATAGTGGGACTTGGGAGGATTTGAGTGTATCTTTCATCTTCTCTACTACATGCCCTTTTATAGTTACTGTCTTCGATGGTTTTACTTCCATTNATCTTCTCTACTACATGCCCTTTTATAGTTACTGTCTTCGATGGTTTTACTTCCATTGACGGTTACTGAATGGTAACCTCCAATTAGTTATTCCTCTTTTCAAATATGGTTGTGGTTGATCATCTTCTACCTTTCTTCAGATTCTATCACGTTANTATGGTTGTGGTTGATCATCTTCTACCTTTCTTTAGATTCTATCACGTTGCATCTTCTTAATGCATTTAGATTGCCAGATCTCAATATATTAAATACTCCTGGGATTTTATATTTTATATCCAAATAATTTTTTTTATATCCAAATAATGCCCCCTTATTTAATTGAGTTTAATTAATAACCCAAATGATTGAACATTCATGATCATCGTTTTCTCAAAACACCTATTTAAAGAGTCTTGGCAGCTGACCTGTTCAGTTCACTTTCTTCCATTTGCTTCATGCTTCATATCTTTATTTTCTCCAGCGATTATTCATCTTAGTGCTTGAAATGGCTCCAAAGAAGAAAAATCCTCCATCTTTATCTTCATATGAAATTCCTTTCTCACTGAGATTTCCTACTAAAATCAAGCAGATAACACATGATTTAATAGATCATAGGATTCTAATTCTTACCCCTAATTCTAGTGGGACTCTTGCTTTTCGTCCTTCCTTCAAGTCATATGTCTACGAGGGATTCTCGAATGACTACCTTGTTCACAAAGGCAAAACCCTAATACTGAATCAGTCCCAACTTCTATGGAAGTCCTAGAATCAGGGACCTAATCTTGTTCATTCGTGGATTAACCATAATAAACGTTGGGTCGATTGGGTTGCAAAGTTAGAGCCTCATTTTGCCTCTCAATGGAGACGCTTAGGTATCTTTGAAATGGTTAAGCTCTCTGCATGCGAAATGCACATGAATCAGTGGTTGATTGGTGCTACCACATGTTTCTTGTCGCAATCATGCAATGTTATGCTCTTTTATATTGGCGTGATGTCCCTAACAATAGTAGACATTGTTCATCTAACGGGACTTCCGTCGACAGGTATAGAGGTAAATGCNATCTTCTCTACTACATGCCCTTTTATAGTTACTGTCTTCGATGGTTTTACTTCCATTAACGGTTACTGAATGGTAACCTCCAATTAGTTATTCCTCTTTTCAAATATGGTTGTGGTTGATCATCTTCTACCTTTCTTTAGATTCTATCACGTTGCATCTTCTTAATGCATTTAGATTGCCAGATCTCAATATATTAAATACTCCTGGGATTTTATATTTTATATCCAAATAATTTTTTTTATATCCAAATAATGCCCCCTTATTTAATTGAGTTTAATTAATAACCCAAATGATTGAACATTCATGATCATCGTTTTCTCAAAACACCTATTTAAAGAGTCTTGGCAGCTGACCTGTTCAGTTCACTTTCTTCCATTTGCTTCATGCTTCATATCTTTATTTTCTCCAGCGATTATTCATCTTAGTGCTTGAAATGGCTCCAAAGAAGAAAAATCCTCCATCTTTATCTTCATATGAAATTCCTTTCTCACTGAGATTTCCTACTAAAATCAAGCAGATAACACATGATTTAATAGATCATAGGATTCTAATTCTTACCCCTAATTCTAGTGGGACTCTTGCTTTTCGTCTTTCCTTCAAGTCATATGTCTACGAGGGATTCTCGAATGACTACCTTGTTCACAAAGGCAAAACCCTAATACTGAATCAGTCCCAACTTCTATGGAAGTCCTAGAATCAGGGACCTAATCTTGTTCATTCGTGGATTAACCATAATAAACGTTGGGTCGATTGGGTTGCAAAGTTAGAGCCTCATTTTGCCTCTCAATGGAGACGCTTAGGTATCTTTGAAATGGTTAAGCTCTCTGCATGCGAAATGCACATGAATCAGTGGTTGATTGGTGCTACCACATGTTTCTTGTCGCAATCATGCAATGTTATGCTCTTTTATATTGGCGTGATGTCCCTAACAATAGTAGACATTGTTCATCTAACGGGACTTCCGTCGACAGGTATAGAGGTAAATGCTTGTATCTCTAGCAATACTGGTCATGATTTTTTTAATATCCCTTCCAATATAGGGTATAGTGAACTCATCAATCGTTTCTTTACTTCTAAATCTCTCAACCCTTTTATTTATTAAGCATGTTACTTTCCTTCTCCATTTTCTCTATTGATTTGTTCTCTGTGTTCCTGGCTTCAGGGTAACCAAGAAATATGTTGGAGTACTCATTCAGTTGACTATAGAAAGAAACTTGCCTTTGCCCCTGCTATTTCAAGGGCATTGTAGAAAAGGGCTTTTTAATCTGACAAAAAATGGGATTACTGTCAGTTGTGGAGGGCCCTTCTAGCTCTTCCAGGCAGGGCCGGCCCAACAGTATGAAAAAAAACATGGCCTTTAGGCTCCAAATTTTTAGAAGGCCTCATAATTTTAGGTATATCAATAGCCCACAAAAAAAAATCCATTAAATTTTAAGCCCGACANAAAGTTCTTTTCCAAAATTGGTACAATCTATTATCAATGCTCATGATGTTGTTGCTCATCCCTCAAAGAGGATTAAGTCGTTTTAAGTATTCCCTCTTCTTTGGATACGTCAAAAGTGATAACTTTTATGAAGAAATCCCTATTGGTTGTGTCGTCTGATCCCTCTTTGAAGGGAGACAAGAAAGTAATTCCTTCTCCATCTAACAGTGGCCATTTTCTGGATTTGCAGACTCCACTGGATTGGTATTAAAACTTGCTTCACGATTGCCATTACTTGGCATCATTTCTACGGTTTCGTTAGTGTCAAACACGATCTCATCTTGCTTTCTTATTCAAACCATTTTCTTGATCAAAGTTAATAATGTTAATAATGTTGTCCCATTGGGCGTGTCAAAATATTGTTGCTCTAAAATATGTTGAGATCGATGAAAAAAAAATTGATAGATAGTTTTCAGGCGATTGTTTGTGAGGGGTTCAAATGTCTTATTTCATGACTTTCTTGGATGAAACTAAATGGATGAACACATAATACAATGAACTAATAAAAGAGGACTCATTTATTAATTCAATCGAAGAGACTTCGGTTACAAAAAAGACTGGATAAACAGTCTTGATTGCAGCAGTAACTGCTTCCTAAAACTAATCTAAAACAACTCCTAAAATGCTCAGATCATGGGTCTTGTGAGGGTTTGAGTGTATCTTTCATCTTTTCTACTACGTGCCCTTTTATAGCCACTATCTTCGCGGTTTTACTTCCATTGACAGTTACTAGATGGTAACCTCCAATTGGTTATTCCTTNAAAACTAATCTAAAACAACTCCTAAAATGCTCAGATCATGGGTCTTGTGAGGGTTTGAGTGTATCTTTCATCTTTTCTACTACATGCCCTTTTATAGCCACTATCTTCGCGGTTTTACTTCCATCGACAGTTACTAGATGGTAACCTCCAATTGGTTATTCCTTTTTTCAAATATAGTTGTGGTTGATCATCTCTCGTCTTTCTTCAAATTCTGTCACGTGGTATCTTCTTAGTGTATTCAGATTGTCAGATGTCCATATATTGAATATTCGTGAGATTTTATATTTTATGTTCAAACAGTACCAAAAGTAAGGATTAAAATTTTGTTTCGAAACTGTCCAAACAGCCGAAACATTTCTGTTTTCAAAGAGGTTGAAACGAAGCAATGATTAAATCGAAATTCTAATATTTTGAGATGTTTCATAATATTTTCACACATTTACACAATTATTTCAAAATATTTCAAGGTATTTCAAGATATTTTANTTAAAATTTTGTTTCGAAACTGTCCAAACAGCCGAAACATTTCTGTTTTCAAAGAGGCTGAAATGAAGCAATGATTAAATCGAAATTCTAATATTTTGAGATGTTTCATAATATTTTCACACATTTACACAATTATTTCAAGGTATTTCAAGATATTTTGNGTTCAACTATTGATCACCGATATTAGAACATATCCCCTAATGAATAAGGACAAATGGCTCCTGGATAAACACACATGTTTGAGATTACGACAACTATTTTAGCCACGTTTTGAACTAATCCATCCTCAAAGCAGCAAATAAGCCCCGGCATCCATTGCTNTGGTATATTTTGACCAATATTTTTAAAAAATAATTTTTTATTTTTTATTCGTTTTCATTCTATTTTTGAAATAGGTTGAAACATTTTTGAACGGGTTGAAACGTTTTTATTTTCTAGATGATCAAAATAAAATTTTGATCCATCACCAAAAGTAAACTTGGATTATAGTTTTTCAATGCCAAACCAATTTGATAATCTTTTTTTTTTTTTTTTGTTATTGAATCTCATTGGTAATTTATGCAACTATCAATTAAGTTTTATTTATTGCTAGATTTTTGAACTTCCACAAGATGTCAATGACACTCAGATAAACTTATTAAAAGGGGTTGAATATATTTAAGGGGTGGGATATTTAAGTTGACTAAAATTAAAATATGAAGGAATTTGAATGCTATAATGTTTATTCCCTCATCAAAAGATCAAGACAAAATGTGTTTCTACTTTCTCTACTTCTCTTTTGGAAAATTAATTTTTTTCACTAATCTCCTCATTTCTCTTGTGTTGAAATGAAACTAAAAAGTGTTCAAAGCTAGAGTATTTTCCCGTTTCACTATGTACACTATTCTAGTTTAGCGTGTCCTATAAATTGTGCATAGGAACACTTGCTCACATAGAGCCTTTGAGGCTTTAAATGGATTTATTTGAAAGAGGTTTGGTTCGAATTGATCTTATAAATCGGATAATTCTCGTTAAGTACTCTAAACCATATCAGTGTTGTTCTTCTATATTGATTTTAATCATCAATCTTGGAGGACTTTCAAGATGGAATTCAAGCAAGAAGATGGGCGTTAGCCAATAGCTTATGTAAAAAGAAAAAAATAACCCTTGTTGAATTAATTAAGTAAAAGTGCCCTCTAGGACAAAAATCAATTTAAATATTGAAAACAATCTATTTTGAATTGCGTTTATTGTTGAGAGCTAGTAGTTGGGACAATGGTCAAATAGTATTTTCCTTGAACAAAAGGTCATAGGAAGGAAAAAATGTATGTGTGATAAGTTCTCTCACGCAATACTAAGGCATTAAATTTGACCGTCTATTGTTTATTTTTTATTTTGACCCTATCATTTTATTTTTTGACCTTGGAATAATTTAGAGGAAAAATTACTAATAAGTATTACTTTTCCTACAAATATCTTTTTAAGTCCTATCATTTTTGTTTTATATCAATGAAGTCCTATTTTTAATATTTTATTTTAATTAAGAATTAATTCCATTATATTCCAACTTTATCTTTACCCTTTAATTACCAAAACTAATAAGACTTAACAGATTTTTGTGAAAAAAATTAATATTTATTGGTAATTTTTCCTAATTTAAATCGTTATAGCCAGTCAATTTTTAATATGGGTACAACTATGAAGCTAGTGTGTTTCGTTCAAATTGATACCAATATCGAAAAAAAAAAAAAAAGGATTGATAGCATGATCTACCTAAGGCATCTTCAATTCATATCAGTTAAAAACGAGCTTAAGTATTTTACTCAAACTCATATTAAATGAAAAAAAATTTTAATTTTAACTCAATCAAATGAAACTTAAATTTTCAATGATTAGATTTTATTTTTTTTAAAAGATTTAATAATTATATTTCACGTTTTTTTAAAATTTGAATTTATCTTCTTTTAAATTTAAATTTGTCTGGTGTGACTGTGGAGGAGTGATGAGGTGGTGGTGCTAGGCCGATAGCAATGGTGGTGATGCATGCTAGTGGGGTTGGACATGGCTGTGATGGTGGTCGAGTTGTATACCAAACCCGACTGGTTTAGAATTTTTTTTACCAATAATTTTGAAAATATTTCTCAAACTCAGATAATTTTAAAAGCATCAGTCTAACTAATGTCTCTATATTATAAACGTCGTTTTAACAAACATCTTTATGCTAAACACATCAATATAACCGACGTTTTCTCTTAAAAAGTCAAACTAAAAAATATGGCGTGAAAATGTCAGTTGAATTGACGCCAATGGTGATGAATGGTGGTTAGGTTCTAACAAACACCAGCAGTTCAGTAAAAAGACAAAAGTATCCCTAGTTGAATTAATTAATGAAACTGACTTCTACGACTAGAATCATTCTAAATATTCAAAAATCCTAGTAGCAGGACTGTGTGTATGTGTAAAAAGTCTCACAATGCTAAGCCATTAATTTTGACCCCCTCCTTAAATTTTTCAAACTTGGAATAATTTAAATTGCTAAGCAAGTCAAATGTTGATTGGTTCTACTCATGAAGCTATAGTATTTCCTTAAAAGAGATACTAATAATAATAAAAAGGATTGATCCAGAATGACCAACTTACTAATCTCAAGTTGTTTGTGGAATAAACGCCCCCATAAATATGATTTTTGTATGTTCAAAAAATACTATGATGTCCAAATCAAACCTTAAATCCTTCATCCCAAATATATTTACACCACATAGTGGATGAAAATGTTGGCATTTTCGGACCCACAATATCATATTTGAGTTGCGAGTGCACTTAAATTGGAGAATTTTAAATTTAATTTAGACAGCGTGATGGTGAAACCCATTGTCACCATTGATAGAGCACACAAAATGTGAATAACGTTCGTAGGGTATGTATAGTTAGGTCATAAAGAGGTAGACGAGGACCTGAACCTCTTGTCGTAATTGATGTAAGAATTCAGTTCATTTTGGGTTTATTAGGCCTTTTGGTGGTGGTGTTTGGATTTGGACTTATTGATCCTCTTAGGGTCTTTCGATTGTAATATGATATTTGGTGAAATATGTTTGAAAATATGCATGTATCCTTCTCTGTATTCATCAAAAAAAAAAAGGATAGATCAGGATTAAATTAGTTTAGTGGTCAATTTAGCATCATGTTATACCATGTCAACATTGTCACGTGATGTCACTAACTAATAAAGTGTAAATAAATAAAAAAATGACTCCACACAAATTAATAACTATCTATCCATATAAGTCAATAACTACCTAAATACACCAGTGGAGATTCACTATATTCATTTGAAATTTTATTATTGGGTGTTGATATTATTATATCACCAGATCGCATTGAATCTTTTCTCATGTTTTAGGGACTTTAGTTGGTAAAGGTCTAATGGTACAACGTTCAATGACACCACATAAAGATACAAACTAATCAAATATGATATGCCATAGTCGAAATTGACCATACTACGATTTAATGGGCAAAATTTTTTTCCTCCCAAACTTGATTTTGAATGGGATACGATTGTTTTTTCAAACTTAGCACTTTACGTTTGTCTCTAATCTAAGTCACGTGACTTGTATTAAACAACACTCATAACTTGTCTCAACCTTGATCTAAACACAGTTTGAACGAAGATATCATATAATGATGGACCAATTATCAGCATCAATATCATTGAAATATTTGAACCACATACCCATTAAGGTTATTTCAAAGTTTTTTTTTCCTAAACTTTTTGAAATAGCCTTTATTTTTTATATTTAATTTTTTAACTTATTTTTTCTTCAAAATGACTCCATTCTTCCAAAACTGAATGTATGTATAATAATACACATTTGCACATGGTAACAAAAAAGTTATGGTACAAAGTGTCAAAATTTTCATCGATTACTCACTTGAGTTCAACTATTGATCACCGATATTAGAACATATCCCCTAATGAATAAGGACAAATGGCTTCTGGAAAAACACACATGTTTGAGATTACAATAACTATTTTAGCCACGTTTTGAACTAATCCATTCTCAAAGCAGCAAATAAGCCCCGGCATCCATTGCAGCATGCCTAACCACTACCCTATTTTCCAGCTTATTTTCCAACCACCGTCGTTTCCTTAAAAATGTGTAATTTCTTTCCAATGCAAAAACAAAATATTTTTTCGCTAGAAAACCTTAAAAGCGTGTTTTGCAAACACATATTCACGCTAAAAAAGGTGAATTTAATCCGCTCTTCATCAGAAAAAACAAATAGCTTAAAAAGTATGGGATTAAGGTACAAAAGTTACAAAAACACTGTAAGATGGCCATTTGTTCGTAATAATGGCCTAAATTACAACTGAAAGTTCTAGCACAACTTTGACTCTAGCATGGAGCAGCAAGTACTCTAAAAACTTACAATCTGGATCTAACGTAGAATTTTATTTTATGGACGAGGAACAGAAGAAACAACATGAAAAATTGAATCATCCTTGGTCCACAGAACAAGCTATTCGAAACCAACAGTCATACAGGAGAGCAAGGCTGCATTTCTATCTTCCATGATTAGCAATCTCTGTATCCAGAATTCCTCTAAGGGACTATATTTTGTTATGTTCCTTTCCATCATTGACAAATAGCGCAGCATCAATTGTCGAAACAATATCACAACTCACAAAACAAACAAAAGCCATACTCATAAGAAATAATGTACTCCTGTTCTGGGTCCTCTCATCTGGTTGTTTTCCTCCGTTTCAGTGAAGAACTTCACTTCCCTCTCCTGATAGAGCAAGACAAACATCAGGTTAAAAAAGCCAAAAAAAAAAGAGCACCAGTGAGAAACGAAAAGATGATATTCATCAAAATAAATCATGATATTAAGGAATACAATCTCATTTTTCCCCATAAAATTTTGTCAATGTTTCAGATTGGGTTTCGCTCTGTGAGAGAGGGGGGTGTGGGCGGTGTTTATGACTTCAGCTGTAGAGACTAGAACACCAGATAACTAGTTAAGTAGCTTTCAATGGGACCATGTATAATGAGGCTCAGATCCCGAAATTGTGCATACAGAGATTGGGCTATAACCTAGGCTAAGGGCCAGTTGTGTATCCCTACATTGTACAATGATAAAATTACCTCTTGCCTAGTTGAAAATATAGAGAACAAATAACCTATAATCATATTGCAATGATGCTATCATGAAATTCTCAACCACTTTATCAATAAATTCCTCTTAGGCCAGAGAATAAATACGTGGAGTGTATAAAAAGTATATTCAATCACGTATATGGATTATAAAGTTGGGTAAACAGGCAATTATAGGTTCCCTTATTTCAAGAAGCCTTCAGTGTAAGTCTTCAAACAGCTAAAACCCCGAAAAAATAAACATTCAATTACGGCACACTTTATGGTTAATATACAAATAAATCAACAACAATAGAACTGATACTGGTGTACCCTGCTCACTAGAAAAGGAATAAATAAAGCGTGGGAAATTGAGCAATGGTACCATATTCTCATTGAAGCTCAATATTGAAGCAACATTTCCACAACGATAACAATAATTTGGCGCAGACCATACCTGCATATTCCAAAAAGAAACAATCAGCATATCGTGACAAGATTCTAGGGTTAGAGGCCATCTTAAAAACTCAACACTATGGAATAGACAACTCACAGTTACAAGTCCCTTGTCTTGAAACATGTACTTCAGACCTTCCTGCACAAGTTGGTGGGCCCGGCAAACCAGATCAAGTTTGTTGATGTGATTGAACTGCAGCAAGAAACACGTCACAAATTTAGCATGCAATGTGGCACAGGACTGAAATGATCATTCTTCCCTACCTCAGAAGTAACTCTTGATCCAAAAAGCCAGCCTGCTCCTCGAGGACTGACAGCCCATGTTTCAATATCTTCAGGGTCACTCCACATGAGGTCACAGAAGGGCCCCTCATGGGGAATTTCACAATTTCGTTCAACAACCCTAATCTGCCAAGAAAAAAAACAAGATGCAAATGCATGGTCATAAATTTCATAGGAATTTCTGGTTCCGCTTTTTAAAATATGGATAACAGAAGATTCCAGCAAACATAATGTGAACAAAATTCGGCCTTTTCGAAAATGCAAGGGATTTTTAGTGTCAAATG
Organism: Ilex paraguariensis; assembly: GCA_963454935.2. Classification (NCBI taxonomy): domain Eukaryota; kingdom Viridiplantae; phylum Streptophyta; class Magnoliopsida; order Aquifoliales; family Aquifoliaceae; genus Ilex; species Ilex paraguariensis. The sequence continues at coordinate 139,512 of CAUOFW020000959.1, read as the reverse complement.
AACAAGCCCCACATAACAAACAAATAACAGCTATTTTAGATCTTCAAAAATAAAGTCAAACTTCTTAAAGTGGGGACACGGAGAATCCATATANAATAACAGCTATTTTAGATCTTCAAAAATAAAGTCAAACTTCTTAAAGTGGGGACACAAAGAATCCATATGCTTGTCATCCTCCAATAAACAAATAAACAGCCATACCACATGTGCTAAANGTGTCAAATGAACAAGCCCCACATAACAAACAAATAACAGCTATTTTAGATCTTCAAAAATAAAGTCAAACTTCTTAAAGTGGGGACACGGAGAATCCATATGCTTGTCATCCTCCAATAAACAAATAAACAGCCATACCACATGTGCTAAATATTTAGAATTACATTAAAAGGCAAAGCCCACAAAACATGCTCTTGGTGGATTGGCAAAAATGCTGTATGCAGCACTTGATCCAACATAAAAGCACAAACGGGAAATATTTCTCCTTATAGGGACAACCACAACCTTAGAAATCCTCTATGACAAAGGTGTAACATAACCCAGTTACCAATAGTGTTGTATAGCAAGGCAAACCTGGTCAACAGTTCTAACGTCAGGAGAAAGGCCACCATGGACACATAGTACCTGGAATTCCAAAGAGGAAATATCAAACATGCAAGCACAATTCTCCACACGAGAGAGAAGGGAGGGAGAGAGACAACGTACTGTTCCATCTATAATTGCTGACAGAGTTAGATAGTCAAAGACATCTGTGCAATAACGCCATGCATTAGCATTTCCATACTTCCTTTGGCATTCATCATAGAATCCATAGACCTAGCAAATATGGAATAAGTTCAAATATCAGTAGAACTTGTCATCATTAAAGTAGCTTTTCCTCTGCAACATATGAGCTGTCTGTCATGAGCTTAATAGTAAACAAAATACTGTTCTTTAGGGTGGAGTCAAAGTAATTCCATACCTACTTGCACCATCTACCATTGGCATTTGGTGCCATAAAACAAGGAGCATTGACAATATGCACTGTAATGCACACGGCAGTAATAAGGACCATACTTAGATGGTTTGTCCAAAAACACTAAGCAAATATAAATCCAACTCTCCAAATATTTCCAAACAGAGTTTTTAACATAGTAAACAATTTACAAAAGATACAAGCACACACTACAATGGCATCATTAACACCTTGTCTTTCAAATTTTCATGTTTTGATAAATTTCCATTCAGAAAATAAGCTTGAATGCTTCCATTCTGATGTGCATCCAAGGGTAGCATATGTTAACCACAATTAGCTCCACAAACCAGTCACAAGTGTCCAACAAATCCAATCACCTGTGTACAGGAACCCTTTAAAATGCATAGAGTGCCCTATCGACCACTCAATACTTGTGTAAAAGAAATGGGAGAGATGTACAACACTTCCCTTCAGATCGGATATGAAACCGTAAAAGATTCAACAAGTCAACTTTAAAGGTTGTACACAGCTTTTGTTGCATGGTCGCTCTGAAATAAGCCAACTACCCATGTTGAACACTGACAAACACAGAACACCGTTTTGTCTCAGGAAATAGAGAGCTGTTAGGAATTGAATATTTTTTATGGGACAACTTAGGGTTAGGAAAAGTAAAGGTCATCCCTTCCATTCCTTCGGAGTGACGGGATGGTTGACAACACCAAGGAACGTTCACTCTCTTTGACGAGCTGTCTCTCGAATTTCGCCCTTTCCCCTACGCTTGGGACTATGGGGAAGGGCTCACACTTTTGGCAGCTCTTAGACATTCAGTCACTTGCTAAAAAGTAAAGAAAAAAAAACAACCTTTAGCATGTCATAGCATTTTTTGTAATGGAAATCACGTCAATGTGTAGTTTATCACATTCTCACACCCACATTTTCAACCGAGTCCATGGAACATAGCCAAAAACTTTCACATTATATGTCTTGTTTATCCAATTTCATTCAGATGCAGTAATTCTGCAATCAAATTAACATACCCTCCTCAACAGCAAGTTAGCCACAGACTAATATTTTCAAGTGTTCCTCTGAAACTTTGACTTCCTTTCTTATGAGTACATCCTTTGACGAGTGTCAACCCCTAGGTCAATGAGTTGTATCTCTATGCCTTTTTTTGGGGAGGCACCTTGATCTTCCACTTAACTTTATTGGTCAAATCCAAACAAGATGAACGGAAGAAAGAGAGACATAAGCGAGAGAAAGAGAGAGAGTGTGCATGTGTTTGTGTTTATTTCTTCCTTTCAAGATACACCTTATATTTTGGTTGTTTGCCAACCTTAAAAAGGTGGTGCAGCCAAGGCCTTGACTATCATCCTTTCCCAGTATCACAGTGTGACCCATTAAGGCCCTCACAAATCCAAATAGCGTTTATCAACTATATGTGGAAGCACAGTTAATTCCTGAAAAACAATCAATCATCATGAATGACTTGATGAAGAAAATTGTGGTCCAGACAGAAACACTGCGTCCTTGACCAATCACACATGCAGAAGAGGTGCTCAGTTGTTAATCTTCACAACAGAAAAGTAAGAACTAATTTAATCAGGTGAGGCACAGTGCCGGCCAACCCCAATAACAGTTCCAGAGAGAATCTCCATCCCAGGCAGGCCCAAATGTTTGAACCAATCCAAGACCTCATAATTTTTTCAGATCTTATAAAAACAGCATGATTCAGCAATATGAACCAAATCTAATTAACACTTAATCTGAACGACATGAGCAAGATAGACACTTCTAGTTCTAGATTATGAAAGATATGTTTCCTGTTCTTAGATCTCCAGCTTAGGAAGTTCCTGAATATGTCTCCTCTACTGAGACTAAAATGAGGACAAAATCACACCAGAACCACACCTAGCACCTGAGGAAAATATACATATCCACTTGATGGGACCGTAAATTGTGCTACCCGTTAATCCCAGCACATTTAGATATTTAGGAAATTGGTGTTTGGCCACCTTTAACACATGGAAAGGTAAATACACAATGTTGCATGCAAGTAGTTCCAAAATGGTAGTTACTGGTCATCCAACACATTTCAATATATCAACAATATAAAAATATAGCCTAAGAAGCCATAGGATCAATTACCTGTGTTAGCTGCCTGCTTTCATGATTCCCACGTAGAAGAGTAATGTTAGAGGGGTATCTGGTAGCAGGAACCAGGAAAAACATATGAACTTTAATAAACAAACCAGGGAGCAATATTAGCTTCTCAGGAAAACATTTCAATTAGTAGACTGCAAAAAAATCTCCACAGACATTGAAATCTAATCTACTTCCACCTAAAGCCTATTCAAAACTATAAGAATAAAGAACCACCTATTCAAAACTTACACTGGAGCAAGAAAAAGGAGAAAGGAAATTAAACATTAGAAAGCGGATGAATTTTATGACATGGAAATCCAATTACAACAAGAATTCATCCAAACTCTCACCATTAATTGTGTTCTGATCTGCCAAATTTTACACTTTCATGAACAGATACCACATACAGGCTCTTCCAGCTTCAATTCATTAATATCAGTGTTAGAGACAGTATGATGTTTTTTTTTGTATCTTAGAAATTAATCATCACCTTGAACCTAGGAAGCACANAGTGCCCTATCGACCACTCAATACTTGTGTAAAAGAAATGGGAGAGATGTACAACACTTCCCTTCAGATCGGATATGAAACCGTAAAAGATTCAACAATTCAACTTTAAAGGTATAAATGTAATTGACACTCAATTGTACACAGCTTTTGTTGCATAGTCGCTCTGAAATAAGCCAACTACCCATGTTGAACACTGACAAACACAGAACACCGTTTTGTCTCAGGAAATAGAANTGCCTACGATACGGTAAGTATACGTGTAGAACACGACTAGGATACGTCTAGGATATGACCAAGATTTTTTTATTAAAAAAATAACTTTTAACTATTAAAAGAAGTGTGATTTATACTTTTTTTAATATATTTTTTGTTATGTAACTTATATACTATGAATGTTAATAAATGTAATGATATTTGATGAAAATAATGGATATTTAATTTGATCTATTTCAATTTTAATCAAAAAAATAATATTTTCTAGGTGTTATTATTAATATTGTTATAATATATGCTTTATTTTTAATATATTAAAACTCTATAATTATTTTAAAAATATATCATATTATTTTAATAGTCGTACCATTGTCGTACCCATGTCCCATATTTTTTAACTTTGTTGTATCCTCGTGTCTGTATCGTATCAAATACGACATCTGTGTCCGTATTTGTGTTTCCTAGCCTTGAACTTGATACCTAAAAACAGAGTAAAGCTCTCAGCTCTAGTACATTCAAAGACATTTACATTTTTTACAATTTCCAATCTCACTACAAAATAATTGGCACCTANTTATCCAATTTCATTCAGATGCAGTAATTCTGCAATCAAATTAACATACCCTCCTCAACAGCAAGTTAGCCACAGACTAATATTTTCAAGTGTTCCTCTGAAACTTTGACTTCCTTTCTTATGAGTACATCCTTTGACGAGTGTCACCCCCTAGGTCAATGAGTTGTATCTCTATGCCTTTTTTTGGGGAGGCACCTTGATCTTCCACTTAACTTTATTGGTCAAATCCAAACAAGATGAATNAACTATTGTAGCCACGGTCAACAAAATCTCCCTGCCAAGAAGTAGAAAATTTTACAATGCAACCATGAAGTAAATGACTCATATAAAAGCAGAAAAAATTAAGGCGTTGGAACATGATAAAGGTAATATAAAAGNTTTCTTCCTTTCAAGATACACCTTATATTTTGGTTGTTTGCCAACCTTAAAAAGGTGGTGCAGCTAAGGCCTTGACTATCATCCTTTCCCAGTATCACAGTGTGACCCATTAAGACCCTCACAAATCCAAATAGCGCTTATCAACTATACGTGGAAGCACAGTTAATTCCTGAAAAACAATCAATCATCATGAATGACTTGATGAAGAAAATTGTGGTCCAGACAGAAACACTGCGTCCTTGACCAATCACACATGCAGAAGAGGTGCTCAGTTGTTAATCTTCACAACAGAAAAGTAAGAACTAATTTAATCAGGTGAGGCACAGTGCCGGCCAACCCCAATAACAGTTCCAGAGAGAATCTCCATCCCAGGCAGGCCCAAATGTTTGAACCAATCCAAGACCTCATAATTTTTTCAGATCTTATAAAAACAGCATGATTCAGCAATATGAACCAAATCTAAATAACACTTAATCTGAACGACATGAGCAAGATAGACACTTCTAGTTCTAGATTATGAAAGATATGTTTCCTGTTCTTAGATCTCCAGCTTAGGAAGTTCCTGAATATGTCTCCTCTACTGAGACTAAAATGAGGACAAAATCACACCAGAACCACACCTAGCACCTGAGGAAAATATACATATCCACTTGATGGGACCGTAAATTGTGCTACCCGTTAATCCCAGCACATTTAGATATTTAGGAAATTGGTGTTTGGCCACCTTTAACACATGGAAAGGTAAATACACAATGTTGCATGCAAGTAGTTCCAAAATGGTAGTTACTGGTCATCCAACACATTTCAATATATCAACAATATAAAAATATAGCCTAAGAAGCCATAGGATCAATTACCTGTGTTAGCTGCCTGCTTTCATGATTCCCACGTAGAAGAGTAATGTTAGAGGGGTATCTGGTAGCAGGAACCAGGAAAAACATATGAACTTTAATAAACAAACCAGGGAGCAATATTAGCTTCTCAGGAAAACATTTCAATTAGTAGACTGCAAAAAAATCTCCACAGACATTGAAATCTAATCTACTTCCACCTAAAGCCTATTCAAAACTATAAGAATAAAGAACCACCTATTCAAAACTTACACTGGAGCAAGAAAAAGGAGAAAGGAAAATTAAACATTAGAAAGCGGATGAATTTTATGACATGGAAATCCAATTACAACAAGAATTCATCCAAACTCTCACCATTAATTGTGTTCTGATCTGCCAAATTTTACACTTTCATGAACAGATACCACATACAGGCTCTTCCAGCTTCAATTCATTAATATCAGTGTTAGAGACAGTATGATGTTTTTTTTTGTATCTTAGAAATTAATCATCACCTTGAACCTAGGAAGCACGGATACTTCCCACAGGGGTGTCGTGGCAGTGTCAGACACGTGTCCAACATGGCTAGAAGTGTTCTGAATAGTGAACCTAGTTGGACACGGTTAGGATACGTCTAGGATATGCCTACGATACGGTAAGTATACGTGTAGAACACGACTAGGATACGTCTAGGATATGGCCAAGATTTTTTTATTAAAAAAACAACTTTTAACTATTAAAAGAAGTGTGATTTTTACTTTTTTTAATATATTTTTTGTTAGGTAACTTATATACTATGAATGTTAATAAATGTAATGATATTTGATGAAAATAATGGATATTTAATTTGATCTATTTCAATTTTAATCAAAAAAATAATATTTTCTAGGTGTTATTATTAATATTGTTATAATATATGCTTTATTTTTAATATATTAAAACTCTATAATTATTTTAAAAATATATCATATTATTTTAATAGTCGTATCATTGTCGTACCCATGTCCCATATTTTTTAACTTTGTTGTATCCTCGTGTCTGTATCGTATCGAATACGACATCCGTGTCCGTATTTGTGTTTCCTAGCCTTGAACTCGATACCTAAAAACAGAGTAAAGCTCTCAGCTCTAGTGCATTCAAAGACATTTACATTTTTTACAATTTCCAATCTCACTACAAAATAGTTGGCACCTGGGCTATAATGATATCATACAGGTTTCAAAATCCTTAATCCGCGATGATCACAGATTCAATGACCAGCAGAATACTGAAAGTCTAACGGTAAATAATTTTATCATAAGGATACACACAAAAACCAAAACTTATTCATTATACTGATATATACCTTGCTTTGAGTAGCAAAAGAATTGTGAAAACTTCTAAACTATTGTAGCCACGGTCAACAAAATCTCCCTGCCAAGAAGTAGAAAATTTTACAATGCAACCATGAAGTAAATGACTAATATAAAAGCAGAAAAAATTAAGGCGTTGGAACATGATAAAGGTAATATAAAAGGTTCACCATAAAAATGTAATTTGTCTCTGGTACATGACCTCCTGTCTGGAAGAGCTTCATCAGATCATGGAATTGACCGTGGATGTCACCACACACCGTAACTGGACTATTGACAGGCTGCACATTTGACTCCTCGATCAAGATCTCTTTCACCTGACAAGTACATAAACATAACACATAATGGTAGTTCTCAAAAGAATTTTTGATGTTTCTTTAAAAAGATATACATCATTACAATAAATCTGTGCCTCAGAACATCAGGAAAAAAAAATCAAGCACCGACAAAACCAGTTATTTTTATTAAGGAACGAAATCTTAGTAAAGAGAATTAGAGAGCTAAAACAGGCAAGGATGGGAGATCCTTTGTCAAAAAGAAAAGGCTAAAAAGAAGGGAAAAAAGTGAAACAAATTGTACATTGGACGGCTCCCTTCAACCAAAAGAGCCCCAATATTCCTCAAGGTAAAAATGACATCCACATGGAACAAGGCTTGTAACCCCTCCTTAGCCAAGCCATCAGCCTATAAAATAATCCATCTTGGAATCCATGCAATAACTGCCCAAAGACGTGTCCAAAATTTACCTGAACAAGTTCACATGGAAGTAAGGACCAAGAGATTGCANATCAATTACCTGTGTTAGCTGCCTGCTTTCATGATTCCCACGTAGAAGAGTAATGTTAGAGGGGTATCTGGTAGCAGGAACCAGGAAAAACATATGAACTTTAATAAACAAACCAGGGAGCAATATTAGCTTCTCAGGAAAACATTTCAATTAGTAGACTGCAAAAAAATCTCCACAGACATTGAAATCTAATCTACTTCCACCTAAAGCCTATTCAAAACTATAAGAATAAAGAACCACCTATTCAAAACTTACACTGGAGCAAGAAAAAGGAGAAAGGAAATTAAACATTAGAAAGCGGATGAATTTTATGACATGGAAATCCAATTACAACAAGAATTCATCCAAACTCTCACCATTAATTGTGTTCTGATCTGCCAAATTTTACACTTTCATGAACAGATACCACATACAGGCTCTTCCAGCTTCAATTCATTAATATCAGTGTTAGAGACGGTATGATGTTTTTTTTTGTATCTTAGAAATTAATCATCACCTTGAACCTAGGAAGCACGGATACTTCCCACAGGGGTGTCGTGGCAGTGTCAGACACGTGTCCAACATGGCTAGAAGTGTTCTGAATAGTGAACCTAGTTGGACACGGTTAGGATACGTCTAGGATATGCCTACGATACGGTAAGTATACGTGTAGAACACGACTAGGATACGTCTAGGATATGGCCAAGATTTTTTTATTAAAAAAACAACTTTTAACTATTAAAAGAAGTGTGATTTTTACTTTTTTTAATATATTTTTTGTTAGGTAACTTATATACTATGAATGTTAATAAATGTAATGNAGAAGGGAAAAAAGTGAAACAAATTGTACATTGGACGGCTCCCTTCAACCGAAAGAGCCCCAATATTCCTCAAGGTAAAAATGACATCCACATGGAACAAGGCTTGTAACCCCTCCTTAGCCAAGCCATCAGCCTCTAAAATAATCCATCTTGGAATCCATGCAATAACTGCCCAAAGATGTGTCCAAAATTTACCTGAACAAGTTCACATGGAAGTAAGGACCAAGAGATTGCTNATATATTAAAACTCTATAATTATTTTAAAAATATATCATATTATTTTAATAGTCGTATCATTGTCGTACCCATGTCCCATATTTTTTAACTTTGTTGTATCCTCGTGTCTGTATCGTATCGAATACGACATCCGTGTCCGTATTTGTGTTTCCTAGCCTTGAACTCGATACCTAAAAACAGAGTAAAGCTCTCAGCTCTAGTGCATTCAAAGACATTTACATTTTTTACAATTTCCAATCTCACTACAAAATAGTTGGCACCTGNTGTTCTTCAAAGATTCTAGAATATCCTCTCAAGCCAATGACCATGGCCACCAATCTCCAACTATGGAATCCAGAAACCAGCATTTGAATTCTTTGTGAAAGAAACCATGTCCCTGTAAGTCAACGAAGTACACTATCCCAAAGTTCATCTTGTGAATAAACTTTGTTCTTCAAAGATTCTAGAATATCCTCTCAAGCCAATGACCATGGCCACCAATCTCCAACTATGGAATCCAGAAACCAGCATTTGAATTCNTGAGTAGCAAAAGAATTGTGAAAACTTCTAAACTATTGTAGCCACGGTCAACAAAATCTCCCTGCCAAGAAGTAGAAAATTTTACAATGCAACCATGAAGTAAATGACTAATATAAAAGCAGAAAAAATTAAGGCGTTGGAACATGATAAAGGTAATATAAAAANTTGTGAAAAAACTTTGTTCTTCAAAGATTCTAGAATATCCTCTCAATCCAATGACCCTAGCCATTCAACAACAATAACCAGTATTGAGATGCCCAGGCTTTTGGTGGAACCTAGGAAACATGTGCATGATACAAGATGCAAATACGATGTGATACAGAAATGGGACACAATCTAAAAAAAAATAGGATACTAGTAAGCAATCCTATCAGATATATTAAATGCATTCCACAAATTCTGATAGACCTGAAAACTTATCTAAAATATAAATTGTATTGCAAATTATTACAAAATCTTGAACAGTTTCTTGCTAAAACTTTATATATCTGTCAAACCTTAAATTTTTAGCATAATGGAATATTCTAAGTGGGTATTATTCAACATATAACATACTAAAGAGATCGATCATTGTGGGGTCAAACTCCGATTTGTTTTAGAAAAAAGAACTCCAATATTTTTGTTTTAAGATGTATTATTTGATTTTCTTCAATGGCTTATTTTAAAAATTAAAAAAAATCATATATTTAGTCTCACTGTATCATCGCATAACCTAAATGTATGAATCTTGTATGCTCCATGTATCTCAAATGCATCCAAAATATATATATATATATATATCTGAGATGTATTTAGCTATGTATCTAAGGTGTATCCGCATTTGATCTGAGAGTATCCGTGGTTCATAGGGTGGAACCAAGTGTGAAGTACATCATTTCTTTCGAAATGAGACTTTCATTATTAGTGAAAGAAAGAAGTTAAACGTCATAGTTGAACAAGCAGACAACCTTATAAAGAAAAAAAAGAAAACGTACATGATTAAAACATAGACAACAAAACCATTCAACAATGCACTCAAAATTTGATGGATACCAAAAAAGGGATTCTCACTAACCTCTTTTAAAACCAATACCCCTAGAGAAGCCCAAAACTTCATTCCAATACATAAAATCTCTTCCCTCTCGATTTTCCATAGGAACAATCTACTATTTCTTTTCATTCATACTACCTACAACATTGTTAAAATCTCATATCTTCAAAGATTATTCGCTCTCTTACTCCTACAAAAGTCTCATCACTATAGAGAAGAAGAATCTGAAGGACTCTGTCAAACTGAATTTGTCTCCCCAGCCTTGTTCCAAATTAACAAAGTAATAGAACAATGAAGAAAAAAGATGATCACTGCTCTCANAAAAAAAAAAAAACAACCAAGCAATGCTTTTGTTATGCAAATGGTATTCTTGTTTATCTTCATTGCCCATAAAGCTCATTCATTTATTGGATAAAACCATATCACATCCTCCAACAATTCCAATTGGTTTCTCACACAGAAATGCACTAGTCAAGACCACTGCTAATCATGAGTTATGAGCAGAAATATCAACGCAGCAGTATGTACTTTAGGCAATTAATACCAAAGCATCAGGTTGAGCGCAGTCTAACCAATAAACCAAGTTTACCAAATTGGAAATGTCACTTGAAAAAAATAGTCGTGAGAAATAACACAAAACAGACACATCTTATGATGAATATGTACAAACAAACAAATAAGCATTAGTATAGACAGGGCCCTACCTACCTATAAAACCCTAACCATACACAAGATTTGAGNAATTAGGCAAAAACATGCACTTTACAAGACATTTTGGCCTTCTAAATCATCAAGAAACGGAATGAGGGGGTTTTGGATCATTAACATGATAGAGGACAAAAGTCTTACATGAAAAAATTCCCACAAACTCGATTACTTATCAAGAATCCAAAGGCACCAAATTTAACAAATACAAAAGCNATATTCGCATAGAAGTTGAAGTTCATCTTCGGACAAGTGCTGGCCCTCTTTCACCTGCGAGATCCACAGATCCAAATCCATCGTCCCCAACCTCCTCGTTATGTAATGTATAGGTACTCTTTACAGTTAGCTATATATTTATATACGCCAAAAACGGAAGCGATTGACTGCGTGCTCTCTCTCTCTCTCTCTCTCTCCTTCTCTATCGACGACCAAAGAACGGAGGGACAGAGCTCTAGGCCAGCAGGTGTAGGCAAGGCAAGCAGAGAATGAGATTCAACAGTTAATTTTTTTCCATTTNAAGAAAGAAGTTAAACGTCATAGTTGAACAAGCAGACAACCTTATAAAGAAAAAAAAGAAAACGTACATGATTAAAACATAGACAACAAAACCATTCAACAATGCACTCAAAATTTGATGGATACCAAAAAAGGGATTCTCCCTAACCTCTTTTAAAACCAATACCCCTAGAGAAGCCTAAAACTTTNGTGCTGTTTAATCCTTAGGTGGAGTAAATATTGAATGCAACGTTAATACTATATCACTATTGATAATATGATATCACGTACTAATAATAAAATCTCAATAATAAAATTTTAAATGGAAAAGGTGAACCCCACTTAAATTTACATGGTATGAGGGTGGGATTTACTTACATGTCAGGTTAGTTATTGATTTTTGTAGAGTCCATGTATATATCACCTTGCCACGTAATATCACTGNCAAATTAACAAAGTAATAGAACAATGAAGAAAAAAGATGATCACTGCTCTCACCACTTCTTTTGCATAACACACCAACTCAGGATAAACAAGCCTTTGGTGTTATCATATGGAACATATCACAAGTCCTAAATGTTTTCACGAGCAAGAATCAGGCAAAAACATGCACTTTACAAGACATTTTGGCCTTCTAAATCATCAAGAAACGGAATGAGGGGGTTTTGGATCATTAACATGATAGAGGAAAAAAGTCTTACATGAAAAAATTCCCACAAACTCGATTACTTATCAAGAATCCAAAGGCACCAAATTTAACAAATACAAAAGANTTTGTTATGCAAATGGTATTCTTGCTTATCTTCATTGCCCATAAAGCTCATTCATTTATTGGATAAAACCATATCACATCCTCCAACAATTCCAATTGGTTTCTCACACAGAAATGCACTAGTCAAGACCATTGCTAATCATGAGTTATGAGCAGAAATATCAACGCAGCAGTATGTACTTTAGGCAATTAATACCAAAGCATCAGGTTGAGCGCAGTCTAACCAATAAACCAAGTTTACCAAATTGGAAATGTCACTTGAAAAACATAGTCGTGAGAAATAACACAAAACAGACACATCTTATGATGAATATGTACAAACAAATAAGCATTAGTATAGACAGGGCCCTACCTACCTATAAAACCCTAACCATACACAAGATTTGAANATTTTGAGAGGCATGTTGATGGCCGTTGAATAATTTTATTTAAGACCGTCAGATGGGTTTATTGAAATCTGCCCTGTTTTATATTATAGATAGTAGTTTTGCCAGATAAGCTTGTTATATTTTCAATTTTAGCAAAGATTTGAGGATCAAAGTGAGTTTGAAGGNATCGTCCCCAACCTCCTCGTTATGTAATGTATAGGTACTCTTTACAGTTAGCTATATATTTATATACGCCAAAAACGGAAGCGATTGACTGCGCGCTCTCTCTCTCTCTCTCTCTCTCCCTCTCTCTCGACGACCAAAGAACGGAGGGACAGAGCTCTAGGCCAGCAGGTGTAGGCAAGGCAAGCAGAGAATGAGATTCAACAGTTAATTTGTTTTAAATTGAAAAGGCCAATTTTTCCATTANAGGGACAGAGCTCTAGGCCAGCAGGTGTAGGCAAGGCAAGCAGAGAATGAGATTCAACAGTTAATTTTTTTCCATTAGTGAGTATACTCTTTTGCCCCTATTCGATTTTTCGTGCTGTTTAATCCTTAGGTGGAGTAAATATTGAATGCAACGTTAATACTATATCACCATTGATAATATGATATCACGTACTAATAATAAAATTTTAAATGAAAAAGGTGAACCCTATTTAAGTTTACATGGCATGAGGGTGGGATTTACTTACATGTCAGGTTAGTTATTGATTTTTGTAGAGTCCATGTATTTATTAATTTTAGTACTATTAGTTGGTGATACCACATCACCTTGCCACGTAATATCACTGTTGTAATGAATATTTTCTCCCTTCGTTGGTCGTCGATTTCTTTGGCGCCGTCTTTTTTTTAATTTTATGAAAAAAAAATATTACACAACCCAAATAAACCCCAAAAAAATACAACTCAAATGGATAAATATTTGGTTAATAACATTTTTTATCCTTAAAATATGTATAGTCCTCGTTATATCAATTTTGTCAATTTGACTTCTAAAGTATTCAATTTGTATCACTTTAGTCCTTAATCAGACAATTTATAAAAAAATTTAACGAAAACGATCACATGTCATTTTTTTCAGACAGTATTACATGCCCAACACGTGATCATTCTATTAAAAACTTAACATTCATCTATGCAAGGACCAAATAATATGAATTGAATATTTTAGCAATCAAATGACAAAATTAATACAATGAAGATTAAACTGACAAAAAATACATACTTGAAGGACCAAAAGTGTTATTAGCCCATATGTATTTGATGCATAAATTCTACTAAAAAACGTTGATGAAAGTCACTCATCCAATAGATGATATATATTTGGATTATAACTTTTTTAGTTTCATTTGGGTTGTGTAGCATTAGAATGATTGTCAACTATTATTTTGTGAGTTTTTTTTAGGGTAAATTTTACTGACACCCCCTAAATTTAAGTCATATTTCACTGATACTATCTCTAATTTCTGAAATATCATTGCACACCCTTATCATTTATATACACATTTCACAAACTATCCCTAATGTGATGTGATGGTTTATTCTAAGGATGTTCACTCTACCCTAAAAGTAGAAATTATAATATTTGATCTTCTTGCATGATAGTTTGCAGAATAATTTATTATTGGCCTACTCTACTCGATCAAGTGTATTATTTCTATACGAATTCTGTCCAAAACAATCGAGTAGGAAGTTAGGTAGAAAATCGAATGAACACATTTTTTTAATTATTAATTTTTGGATCATTTTAATAATTTAATTAAGTAACATATACTAATTAANCAGAAAGATCTCTATTCTAATAGAAAAGTCTCCATTCAAAACCGTTTGAACAATCCTTACTCCCAACATCTCCTATCCCCTGATTAGGTTTTTAGGTCAGACTCCCAGATTCTATACCTTGTCTCAATCTTACAATCTCATTTTGACCAAGTTAGAAGTCGATTCATGAAATTTTTGTGAAATACAATTTTGTGGCTTTGGAAGTCTAATTTCCAGTGCCCCAAGTATCAACTCTTGTCCCCTGATGGGTTAGCTTGCGAGCCTTACACTTGAGGACGAAGAGAGACAAGAGTTGGGTCTACCTTCAGTAGTTTGTCAGTATGCAGATGTTTTTTCAGAAAAGTTATCGGGATTATCTCCAATTTAGGATGTAGACTTCACCATTGAGTTACAACCCAGTGCATCCCCTATTTCTACGACGTTGTTTAATATGACACCTACAGAGTTACAAGAACTCAAGATCCTGTTGCAAGAGTTGTTAGACAATGGTTTTATTTGATCGAGGACCTCACCTTAGGGCACTCTGGTATTATTTTCCAAGAAGAAGGACAAGACCCTTAGACTTTGTATAGACTACTAACAATTAAATCGGTTCATTATCAAGAATAGTACCCACTGCTGAGGATTGATGATCTTTCTGACCAACTAAGAGGAGCGCGGGTCTACTCCAAGATAGATCTGCACACGAGATACCATTAATTGAGGATTAGGGAGGACAACATCCCTAAGGCGGTGTTTAGGACGTGATATGGGCATTTCGAGTTCATCGTTATGCTATTCAGTTTGACGAATGCCCCAACAGCATTCATGGATCTCATGCATAGGGTGTTCTACCCTATTTAGATTAGTTTTTTATGGTCTTCATTGATGACATCTTGATCTACTCGAAGTCTGAGGAGGAGCATACAGGTCACTTGAGGATCGTTGGCCATCAATTGTATGCCAAGTTCAGCAAGTGTGAATTTTAGCTAACAAAGGTGAAATTTTTGGGACATGTGGTGTCTGCTTTGAGTGTGTCAGTGGACTTGGAGAAGGTTGAGATCAATTATGATTTGGGAGAGACTAAAGTCAGTTTTCGAGATACGCAGTTTCTTGGGATTGGCAGGATACTATTAGAGGTCCATTGAGGACTTCTCCCGACTAGCTACACCTATAACTAGGTTGACTAGAAAGGAGGTCAAGTTTCAGTGGGATGACTCATGTGAGAAGGCACTCCATGAGTTGAAGAGGAGGTTGACTTTAGCTGTTATTTTGATAGTTCCAAAGAGAGGACAGAGGTATACAGTCTACTGTAATGCCTCAAGGGATGGACCTGGATGTGTTTTGATGCAGTTGGGGAGGGTGGTAGTGATGAACATAGAATATTGCACATCATTTATCTCTTTGCATCCATATTATACTTGCTTTTGTGGAGAAAAAGGGGGAAATTGCGTTTAATTTAACAATTAATGAAGTTTTGGTGTGATTGTAGGTAAAGAGTAGAAATGACGTGTGTTAAGCTTCCACCAAGTGCATAAATGCTATGGAAAAAAAGGGGAAGTTAAACGGGTGGCTCGGGATATCATAAAATCAAGAAAAAGCCAAAATAGGTGAAAACCTACCGGNTCCTTAATCAAACAATTTATAAAAAAATTTAACGAAAACGATCACATGTCATTTTTTTCAGACAGTATTACATGCTCAACACGTGATCATTCTATTAAAAACTTAACATTCATCTATGCAAGGACCAAATAATATGAATTGAATATTTTAGCAATCAAATTGACAAAATTAATACAATGAAGACTAAACTGACAAAAAATACATACTTGAAGGACCAAAAGTGTTATTAGCCCATATGTATTTGATGCATAAATTCTACTAAAAAACATTGATGAAAGTCACTCATCCAATAGATGATATACATTTGGATTATAACTTTTTTAGTTTCATTTGGGTTGTGTAGCATTAGAATGATTGTCAACTATTATTTTGTGAGTTTTTTTTAGGGTAAATTTTACTGACACCCCCTAAATTTAAGTCATATTTCACTGATACTATCTCTAATTTCTGAAATATCATTGCACACCCTTATCATTTATATACACATTTCACAAACTATCCCTAATGTGATGTGATGGTTTATTCTAAGGATGTTCACTCTACCCTAAAAGTAGAAATTATAATATTTGATCTTCTTGCATGATAGTTTGCAGAATAATTTATTATTGGCCTACTCTACTCGATCAAGTGTATTATTTCTATCCGAATTCTGTCAAAAACAATCGAGTAGGAAGTTAGGTAGAAAATCGAATGAACACATATTTTTTAATTATTAATTTTTGGATCGNCATTGAAAAGGCAAGGCATAGCTTGTGGTTGCTTGTAGCAGTCCCTAAAGACCCTCCACTCATAGCAATTCAGTCACACAGACCTTGGGGAGGGTTATGGAGGAATTTGGACCAAGCTCTTGCCAATTTTTCATATACACAGATAGTTTTAGCTACATATTCTTGTATTTACAATGTCTACATTTGGATTTTTCCTTCCAACCTCTACATTTGGGTACGAAAGGAACTTGTCTTTGTAGTTTAACTTCTCGTTGCATTAATACAAGTTTTAATCTTTATTTCTTCACCATGTCTCTTTACATATTGTATGTTCTTACATCTAATATGAGTAGCTAAGCTTTTAGTTGACTAATCTAAGGGAGATTTCTTCTTGGGTATGCAAATCAACTCTCCTTCATTCTTCTTAGTAGTGTAAAGTGTTGGTTTGACTAGGTTAAGTGCATACGTGGTTGTGAGCTCTTGATACACCGTAGACTTGTCACGGGGTATGCTTGAGCCTACATCTCCACATTAGTCCCTCACTTCCTACGAATCAATCAAGTACTGAGACACCATTGGTAGAAAGAATTGAGTTGATTTGGCATTCCTATTGGGATAACCTCTTCGAATTAGCAAATTTTGTGTTCATTGGATTTTTATCAAAAACTCCACTCACCAAAACAAAAAACTCACAAGATTTTACACTTTTCATTTCTTTACAAAACACCTTCACCACAATTCGATATTCCTTCCCTGAGGAGATGACCTTGGAATACTCAATTCTAAGTAAAATACAACATTCCAAGTCTCTCTACGCTTGGAGAGCATGTTTGCACGCACACACATTTTTATTCACACACACATTTTTTTCATTTCTAGCATTGAACCCGAGGGAGAATGACACTCACCTACTCATATAAGCCATATACACACAATTCGAGATCATGTTTGGAGATTAGGGAATCGCCAATCAAGCAGGTAGCTTATGGTTCAAGACAGTTGAAGAACCACGAGCAAAACTATCTTACACACGATATGGAGTTGGCGACCATTGTCTTTGCCTTAAAGGCATGGTGCCACTATTTATATGGAGAACAATTTTAGGTATTTTCAAATCACAAGAGTCTGAAGTACATCTTTACACAGAGGGACCTCAATATGAAGCATCACAGGTAAATGGAGTACCTAGAAGACTATAAATTCACTTTGCATTACCACCCTGGTAAGGCAAATATTGTGGCTGATGCACTCAACTGGAAGTCACGGGGAGTCTTGGTGAGTATAGCTTCTTGGGAGTTGCAGATGCTCAAGACTATAGGACAGTTCGGGCTACACTATAAGGGTCTTGTGGCTATGCCTTCCCTATTGAGCAGGGTGATCGAGTCCTAGGGACAAGACACAGAGATTCTGTCCTTTAGGGACCAGGTGTAGTCGGGTATGGGTGGTAAAGGTCAAGCCATTCATACCAATGACAGTCTTCGGTTCAGGAAAAGGGTTGTGGTTTCCCAATCTACGGATCTGAGAGAGTAGATCCTTAGGGAGTTTCATTGTTCTTGTTTTGTTGTGTATCCAGGTGGCACAAAGATGTACGATGATCTTCACCTCTAGTATTATTGGAGTGGAATGAAGAGACACATTGGAAAATTTGTTTGTAGATGTCTCACGTGTTAGCAAGTCATAACTGAGTGCCAGTGACTGGTAGGGTTGCTCCAGCCATTGAAGGTAGTAAAATAGAAATGGGAGCATATCACTATAGATTTTGTGACTCACTTGCCATAGGGCTCACGTGAGCATGACTCAGTATGGCTGATAGTGGACCGGCTTACGAAGTCGGCACACTTTTTAGTTGTGCGAATGACNGATGTCAGATTATTTTGGGTGTGTGTGTGAATCTGACTTTATGTGTCCCCCTGTTATCTTTTGACTCTGAATATGAAATAGTAATAAGTTGGTTTACTAAACGTTTAGATGTGAAAATGGGTGGCTATGTTTAAAGTATTTGATGAGTTATTTTTATAGAATGATTATTGATGTTTATATTGATGATTGGCAGTTACAATTCCAGTTATGGAACATTGGGATGAATTGTTTATGCTTCGAGATATATTGGAACACCATGAAATAGAAAGGAGACGTCAAATCCGAATCTATGCAAAGGCACTACATTTAACTATAAAAGAAACGCGTGACGTGACTCATAATTGGAGGGAACTTGGACCTGAACAATAGCATGCTCTTGTGCAAAATAGGCTAAATGCACAGCTTGAAGTGGTTTAGCAGGCTAGAAACCTGGAAAGAAATGGAAGGATACCACAAATTCCAAATAATCAAAATGGATGGTTGGAAGCAGAATCGGAGGTACCGGCATGGGAACCGGAAGTAAATTTTGATACTTCTACTATTATTGATGTGGAAGATTAGGAGGGTGTGAAGTTTAGTGTCGATAAAATAGAACGTGATAGTACTCTAGACTATGAATAAATGTGTATTAAAGTATGTGCATGTATGTGATTATATGTGACTGTATGATAAATAATGACAAATAAATATAATAAGTTATTAAGTTGTAAATGAGAATTTTAAGCTCAAATAAATTTTGTTTGGAATATATCTTATGTTTAATTGCTAGTTGAGAAATTTAAGATGATTTTTCTTCAAGTAAAGAAACTAATCACTTATGTTTGGTGATTTGGTTAGGAAATGGTGAACACACGGGAGGAAATGGAAAACAGGTGGATACATCCACTGAGGATGAATACCCAGAGCGACAAAATGAGAATACTGCTGAACCGGGGCATGGAGGGTTACAACAATTATATCAATGTCTGGCTACACTTACTACGCTAATCCAGACTCAGATACCGGGATTACCTGGAAACCTGGGAAATACACATGCACAGCCAGAACAGGTGCAAGGAGTAAGAAATGTAGAGATTCCTCCAGTACCTAATATAATCGAAGGGAATGAAAGGGAGCGAGAAGAAAATGATTGGGAAGAACTTGAGAATAGGTCAATGATGATTCAGAAGGAATTTCTCAAGCAACGTCCACCATCATTCCAAGGAGCTACTAAACCTTTAGAAGCTGCGAAGTGGTTACGACAAGTTAAAAAGGTGATAGATGCTATGGGTATTTCACAACGATGTAGAGTGGGATTAGCTACATATTTGTTTGAAGGAGAAACTGATCATTGGTGGGATCTTATTAAAGGAAGAGAACCGGTAGAAGGTATGGTGTGGGAAAGTTTTGAAACAATTTTTAACGGTAAGTATTTCACCGAAAGTGTTAGGGATACTTTATTATTGGATTTCTTAAATTTGCAACAAGGTGGGATGAGTGTAGCTCAATATGAGGCACGATTTGAAGAATTAGCACACCATGCTGGTGAATATGTAGCTAATGATGTTAAGAAGACAAAACGTTTTACTCTTGGGTTGAACAGTACGATCAAGGAGAGAATTTCACCTTTGAGAATTTCCCATTTTGTTATGTCTATATGTTGTGACGTATTATTGTAAGACTGATGTCTTCTTCAACTGTTGATGGAATGAAAGACATAGGGGAGGAGGAGTTTGACATAAACATGATTTCTATCATTATATTATCCCAATGAATTTTTATCATTTTAAAGTGTTGCACGATAACTTTGTTATAATATTATTAATCATATTATCACTCATTTGGTTACATAATCTAATTTTTATAGTTAAAAATAATTTTTCTATAATAAAAATTACAATCGATAAAGTCTATGTCAAAATCTCATCTATTTTTAACTCCCCTGCTATTATTTGTCCTCCACAATGTCACCTACCTACAATTCACACATCACTCTTCATATATAAAATTTAAATATTATTTGATAAAATTTAATAATAATTGAATAAATTTGATCTTAATTTCATAAATTTAAATTTTAATTGGGTGTTAATATGATAAAATTTAATATTAATTAAATAAATTTAAATGTTGCTTTAATGAAATTGAATGTTCATTTGGTGTTAAATTGAATAACTGACATTAATTTGATAAGGTTTAATGTTAGAATTTAATATTCTATGAAATATATTAAATTTTTATTTAATAAAATTAAATTTCAATTTAGTGTTGATTTGATGAAATTAAATAATAATTTAATGTTAAATTAAAGAAATAATATTAATTTGATGAAATAAAATATTAAATTAAGATAACTAAATGCTAAGTTGATAAAATTAAATATCAATTTATGTTAATTTGATGAGCGGAATGTTAATTTAGTTTAAATTAAATAAATAACATTAATTTGATTAAATTAAATATTAAATTAGTGAACCTAAATGTTAATATAATAGAACTAAAAGAGATGACATTGAAATTTCAGAATCGGGAGGGGGTATTCTTAAATGTAGGTATATTTATAGGGGGGTGTCATTGAAGTTATGTCTATTTACAAGGGGTGTAGATAAAATTTATCCTATAAAATATTTAGGGTATTTCTGTAAATTAACAATTATCATTATCGCCGTAACCCGACAAACACTGACAAGGAGTAACAGTGAAGTTTCAAAATCGGAAGGGGACATCACTAAATTTAAACCTAATTATAAGGGGTATGGATGAAATTTTTTCTAAATTTAATTGTTAATTTNTAAACCTAATTATAAGGGGTGTGGATGAATTTTTTTCTAAATTTAATTGTTTATTGGGTGTTGAGTATATCAAATTGAATATTAATTTAGTATTAGTTTGATAAAATTAAATGTTAATTGGATGAATTGAATGCTAATTTAATGAATGTGAATGTTAATTTGGCAAAATTTAATGTTAATTTTATAAAATTTAATATTAATTTGGATTTAATGTGATAAAATTAAATATTAATCAAAAAAATTAAAAGGTCAATTTGATGTTAATTTGATAAAATTATAGATTATTTTTTGTATTAATTTGAGTAAGGGTAATTAAGTAAAATGGGGTTTATAGTAACGATAATTTAGTAAAATTGCATATTCTATTAGGGCACAAAAACTGACAAGGGTATGTAGTGATATTTTAAAAACTAAAAGGGGTGTCAATAAAATATGACTTAATTTAGGGGGTGTAAATAAAATTTACCCTTTTTTTAAAACAATTTTGGTGTCCCACAAGCTAGTACTATCGAAATGTACAATATTTTATCAATAATGTATATCACTTGATACTATCATGTAATATGTTAAATTTACATAAAAATTTATACAATCGAAGTGATGTGACAGTTGCTTTTAATCTTTTATGCTTCATATGGGCTTCAAGATTACCAAAGAAAGTTTATGACCACGGTTGGCAATTGGTCAAAGAATTTAATATTCTAAATTGAGACTTGTAATTCAATGCCCCAAGCCTCAAACTTTTTTAAACTATTAGTTGATACACACATGTGTTGCACGTAAACCATTTTAAATTAAAGTGTTTAACTTGATAAAGATTGTTCGTTTTATACAACATAAAAACTTAGCCTCCAACAAAACTTGAACTAAATACTAAATCCATATTTACAAAAGGGTTCAAAGAAAGTAGGCTTAACCCTATATCAATTTTTGACACACACATGCACACCACAAATTCGTATATATCTTCTCAAGTACTTAATAATTTTGCTTAGTGTGGTTAGTAAAGGAAAACCAATGCGCAAATGACTTTTTGAATAAGAAACAAATGAAAGAAAAATTTTTCAACAAATAACAAAGTATGTTTGAATCAGTTTGCTAGTTTGAAAACTTTTTTGATCATTTACTACACATAAAAGAGCACACATGTGCGTGCATACACACATTAATATTTGTCCATGCATTCAGTTATTTACATATAATTTAATTTCATCGGTCATTAAGGAGTTTCGAGATAAGTGGAAAAGAAGGACAAGGGCTGACAGCATAACTTAGGGTTGAGTCTCAGTTATTCTATTTTCTTAAAATGTAACAGTATATTCTTATAAGAATCCAAATGAAGAAAGTTGAAAAAGAAAAAGAAATTATTTGGATTATATTGTGCATTTCTACATCGGTGAGTGTGTTGTTTTCCATATTGTAAACAAAAATGTCAACCAATCCATTGATTTTTGATCCCTTACTTACGCATAAAAACACATACGTGCAAGTGCGCACACATAAATATTAAATTAAATTAAACCAATAACACAAACACCTCGGATGGTTGCCATAATCGTGTTACAATTCTCTGCTTATTATACGCAGACCATCAAATTGGTCAAAGATAGCTTTGTATTTTCTTAAGCTCTCGTCAATATCTCCATTATTATGACCTCAAGCTTTGTTGGAAGGCAACTAATATAAACACCCAAAAAATATTATAGATTAATATTTCCAAATAGGAGGTTATAAGCAAAAACTCATGTATAAATTTAACTTCATTCCCATGTTGATGCACTATTGTCTGATCAAAAGATAAAGAACATATTGTGTAAACTATAAGAGAGTCCATCTCCATTTGCGCATGTGATTTTCTTTTGACAAATCTTTTGTTGGAGATAATGAAAAATACATGCAGAAGTCTCAAAGAAGGAAGGATTGTTATCCTCTCTTAGAGTATCATCGATTTGCTTATCATGAAGGAATTCAATTTGATCAAATTAATAATAAAGTGAGATATAAATCGAAAACTACCTAATACTTTTGCATAGTGTGGTTAGTAGAGGGAAACCAATGCACTTATGTCTTTTGACACAACATAAATAAAAAAATTGACAAAAAAATACAAAGAAGATTGTATCATTCTTTTAGCTAAATTACAACCTATGTAGAACATAATTTAAAACTAAAAGGGCACATCCCAACATAACATATAATTGATGATGTATCATCACTAATAGTGGGGTCAATGACTTCAACCAGCTCACCATTGGATATAGTAGTTTAGAGCTTTAGGGCAAAGATGGAATCTCTTGGAAGATATTTATAGGAAAGAGAAATTGAAACAATAATTTCTTTTTCTTATTTAACTTATTTTGTCTTGCTATCTTATTGGTCTTCATTGAATTTTGTTTCCCATCATTATCAAATATGAGACCACGTGTCAAAAAAGCCAAAAAATTCAAAAAATAAAAGTCAAGCTGAAGCTATCTCTAAGATAAAACAAACATTCTCTGTGAGACCATCTAACTCATTAATACAAAGAGTTAGCATAGAGGACTGAGTCATGCTACAGACGGATTTTAGAATAGGCCTTGCTTAGGCCTATTCAAGTTAAAGATGAACAGGTAGAATTAAGCCAACATACATATTAATTTTTTTTTTTGTGTTTAAATTTCTCTCATACCCATAAAGTACAAAGTGTTATCTCACATGCCAAGTAGAAATATATGTACAATTCCTACCCATATGAGCATTAAGTGCTTCTATAAGTAAATCATTAGTCAAATTAGTGTCTAAAATTTACAAAATCTGTTTCCAAGATACACCACAATCAATTTGATAACATCATAAAATTAGGATCAAATCAACTAATGTTGTAATTTATANGTTTAAATTTCTCTCATACCCATAAAGTACAAAGTGTTATCTCACATGCCAAGTAGAAATATATGTACAATTCCTACCCATATGAGCATTAAGTGCTTCTATAAGTAAATCATTAGTCAAATTAGTGTCTAAAATTTACAAAATCTGTTTCCAGGATACACCACAATCAATTTGATAACATCATAAAATTAGGATCAAATCAACTAATGTTGTAATTTATCTGTTTTGTGAAAGGCCCAATTGATGGAGGAGTTACTGTAAAAAAAAAACATATTATTGACAAGGGTGTTGTTACTATCAGACAATTTTCTCTATAATCCACCCTAAATTAATCACATGCACTTCATAGCAAGAGACCCAAAAGCTTTTGCACAAAAACAAGTATAAACTAGGTGAAAATTGAATGGATTTACCTTCACCCCAAATAACAACTGTATATTAGACTAATGAACCCAATGGCTTTCACAGTCGATTCTTTTCCAAACCATAAATTGTGTCTAGAAGGTTCTAGACCCAGATTTGATTGATGAAGTTCAAGNAGAGACCCAAAAGCTTTTGCACAAAAACAAGTATAAACTAGGTGAAAATTGAATGGATTTACCTTCACCCCAAATAACAACTGTATATTAGACTAATGAACCCAATGGCTTTCACAATCGATTCTTTTCCAAACCATAAATTGTGTCTAGAAGGTTCTTGACCCAGATTTGATTGATGAAGTTCAAGGAAATAAATTTAAAGATAAGAAATGGAAAGAATGCCATCTTATGCTATAAATTCATGGGAAGGTTGCTACTTTGACTCAATTTAATGATACAAATTGTGGACCTAATCCAACTGATGTTGTTGGATTAGAAAGGGGTCAAAAATTTTGAATGAGATCCACAGTAATAGTGGATTGAATCCTCGATCTAAGAAGTCGNGGAAAGAATGCCATCTTATGCTATAAATTCATGGGAAGGTTGCTACTTTGACTCAATTTAATGATACAATTTGTGGACCTAATCCAACTGATGTTGTTGGATTAGAAAGGGGTCAAAAATTTTGAATGAGATCCACAGTAACAGTGGATTGAATCCTCGATCTAAGAAGTCGAAAAATTGAGTTTGAATAGTATTATAGATTTCATAGTACAATATCTTGCTAAAAATTAGTTTCATTGGAGTCTTTTCTTCTTCCAAAAGTATTTCTTGGGAATGTCAACAGAAACTTCAAATGGAATTGTCGTACACTTCTTATAAAATGTTGCCACCATCCAAATTAAACCTTGGATTCACATAACCNTAGTATTATAGATTTCATAGTACAATATCTTGCTAAAAATTAGTTTCATTGGAGTCTTTTCTTCTTCCAAAAGTATTTCTTGGGAATGCCAACAGAAACTTCAAATGGAATTGTCGTACACTTCTTATAAAATGTTGCCACCATCCAAATTAAACCTTGGATTCACATAACAATTCATCTCACGAAATTGTAAATTACCCTGCAGCTTATGATATATATTGCATCCATATACTACAATACATAATAATCCATTAAAATAAGCATTAATAATGCATAAATAAGGTATTTGTATGTAATACAAATGATAAATATTTGTAATGATAGGGGTTGATGGCATGAGTCCTTTGACCACATCATTGCAATTGAAGATCAAAGGCGTGCGANCCCTGCAGCTTATGATATATATTGCATCCATATACTACAATACATAATAATCCATTAAAATAAGCATTAATAATGCATAAATAAGGTATTTGTATGTAATACAAATGATAAATATTTGTAACGATAGGGGTTGATGGCATGAGTCCTTTGACCACATAATTGCAATTGAAGATCAAAGGCGTGCGAAAATTTGGAAGACGGACATCCACTTTGTAGAGCGTAGTCCAACTTGACATGCACAAAAATCAACAAGAATCCCATCAGTAGATCTTGAAAATTTCCTTAAAAAAAATCCATGGTCAACAAGAATAGGCAGTGTATAAGTCGTTTAATTCAACTATCTCATAGTAAGCTGTAGTTGTTGGGGATTAGTAAGATAATTGAACTATTGGAGATAGACCGGAGATCGGGTTCATCATCGAGATCTGTAGCCAAAGAAGATGTGTTAGTATTGAGAACTAATTTAAATATGGTAAATGACAATGAAAAGAATGGAAAGAGAGCTTACTTTTGGGACAAAGGAGAGTCGGATGACTCATCTTGATGATGGGTGTTTTAATTTGGAAGACAAAATGGAAATGGAAGGCAAAAAGATGACGGATTGTGACTGGAGAACTATTGAATAAGAAGAGACTATGGTAATTATTGAGGGTAATTAATCTATCAAGTATAGACAATTGATTGAGAGTAATGATTATGACACTAATATAGATATAAATTGTGGCATTAAATCTGAAGGATAAGCATGATATAATTATAATGTTAGAGGGTAAAAATGAAAAATTAATGTTTTTCCTATATGCTGATATTTTAAAATAGTATAGATATGAATATAATCTATCTAATATTACAGTTAGTTAGTTAAATTATTAATTTATAAAAGTATAACAACGGTCAAGATTGATCTAATTTTTATCTACTTTGATCTGATAGTATTTTATTTTCCACTAAAAACTATCATATTTTCTATATAATCTCCAATGTCAGACAACTCAACCAACATACTTCTCAATATCAAATAACTCCATTAATCCACACATACCTCTCTATCTTTTCTCTCTCCCTTACCTCTCACTTATTTTCTCTTTGTTGACTTAAATTTTAAATTGCATAATTTAAGATTAAATATAAAAGTTGTACGATCAATATTTAATTTTTGATATTATAAAGAGTCTTCAAGCACTAATTAATTGCTATTTGACGAGCCTAGATCCAGACCAGGCCTAGTCCTAGTCTATAGGTTAAGCTCAAATCATCAAAAGGCAGGCCAGACTTAGCTAATAGTCTTTGTTCAATCCAAAGCTCAAGAGTCTAGAGAAAGTCAATGCACGTAGGAGAGCAATCATCAGGGTAGCCATTTCACCAATATAGTGTCTATCCGTAATTGCAACTATCATCCCCGATAAATTAGTAGCTTGACCTTAACGCCATTGCCCCAAACTAGGACTTTGTGCCTATAAATTGTAAACCCCTTACACATGGGGGCAGATCTCACGCACTACACCTCAAGCGTACTTTTGTTCTCTCTCTTCTACTACGTTATATTANTTGCCCCAAACTAGGACTTTGTGCCTATAAATTGTAAACCCCTTACACATGGGGGCAAATCTCACGCACTACACCTCAAGCGTACTTTTGTTCTCTCTCTTCTACTACGTTATATTATCTTATTAATATAGTTCTCCAGCCACCGTTGTTGCCTTCAGTAGTTAGGTCACTCAGACCCAACCACCCATTTTTTATCTATATTATTAATTGTTCTACACCACACACTTGACTGATTTGATTGTGCATAATCCACTTTGTGCATTATCAGTTTGACACCTTATGTGGAAAATGATTAGATTCTCACCTTAAAGTTTTCCTACTTCTAATGGCAATCACAACCAGATCCATGAACCACCAAGTGGAAGATGACCCACCACATCACGACGAGGTCCTGCCACTAGTGGACCCCCATCCCTGAATCCCAACAACTATTGGAGACCATGCAACAATTGGTTAATCTAAATTAGCAGATCCTTATGTTGATGCTTACTGGAAGTCTTTAGGGAGCTGCCTCCCAACATTAGAAAGGAGGAAGGGTGCCCTAGGCACCTTACCTAGGGCGCCAAGGTACCCCTCAGTGCCAATGGCCTCCTGCTACCCCACTTCACAAGTTTACTCCCTCCTCTCATGTTGGCAACTCTCCTTCCCAAGAAAACGAGAGGGAAAACCAGCATGAGGACCACAAAAGCTACATTAACAAGCCCACTCATGATATCCCAAACCACTATGACGAGAAAATAAGGAGGTATAAAACCAACTCACTCACGTTTACAATGCCATGAAGGTNCCAGCATGAGGACCACAAAAGCTACATTAACAAGCCCACTCATGATATCCCAAACCAATATGACGAGAAAATAAGGAGGTATAAAACCAACTCACTCACGTTTACAATGCCATGAAGGTGTGAGGGCCTAAGACTGTCAACTACCTTGTGAGGCATACCAACATGACCTACATGCCTAATGTGGCAAATTATTCTTTTCCCCCAAAGTTCAAGATAGCAACCGTGGAAGCTTTTGATGGCTCCAAAGATCTACTGGATCACCTTGACACCCACAAATCCCTGATGCAGTTGTACAACATACCAGATGAGATCATGTGCAAGGATTTCTCTACCACTCTCAAGGGATCTGTTCATCAGTGGTTCTCTAAGCTTATATCACTGCTTCCATTGAGCCTTTCGCTAAACTAAGGAAATCCTTTGTGTCACACTTCATTGAGAGACGCTGACACCAGAAGCCTACCACCCACTTGCTCAGTATAAAGCAGGACCTGGACAAAAATCTAAGGAGTTACCTCACTCATTTTAATGAAGAGGTCCTCCAGGTTGAAGAACCAGATGACCAAGTTAACATGTCGGCCTTCACAAAAGGCTTGCACTTATCTAGTCTTACATTTTCAGTCATGAAGTACCCACCAAAGAACATGCTAGAATTACAATCAAAACTCCATAAATATATAAACGTTGAGGATGTCGCTAAAGTAAGGCAAACCGAGTCCTCACATAGGGAGGAATACGAAAAGTAGACTTGCAAAATCTATTTCTTCACTAATTTGTGGTTAAATTCAAATTCAGTGAAAAATAAACATTTTTTGGGGAAATTTGGTGTCCAAACTGACTATTGATTCTGGCATATCTCAAAAAATACCTGAATTTAAAAAAAAAATCGTCTCAAACGGACAACCGAGTGCAAAGTTATGACCATTTAAATTTTTGCCATTTTATTCATGATTTTCTAGTAATCCACCCAGCACTAGTGCCAACACTAGCACCTAACACCACTGCCCGTGCCTAGCAACACCCAAGCATGGTGCCTGTGCCCAATACCTGCCCGTGCTCAGCCTCCACCTGTGCCCACGCCCAACATGTATGCCTTTGCCTTTGTGTCTGCCTCTTCACACGCCTGGGCGCACCACCCGCATCATGTGCCCAACTCATCCAACAGTGTTCTTGGTACTTGGTGTCACCCCTCTTGCTCATTAAGTGACCTCCCCTCCCGCGCTCAACGCCCATGCACCGCTGGCTCTATCTTACTGGCACCCCCTCGTTACCCTTACTATCATCACACTCCTCATCTTCGTCTTTTGGGAAAGAGCCTCCCGAGTCGCCAAACACTCGACCTAACTCTATTTATACTCTCACGCAAGCAGCCTCAATCTCTAGCTTAGTGGTTTTCTCATGAGTCACAAAAAGTTCGGCCTAACTCTGTCTCTTCTCTCACGCAAACAACCTCAGTCTCCAGCTTAGCGGTTTTCTCATGACTCACCAAAAACTCGATCTAACTCTGTTTTCGCTCTCACGCAAGCTACTTTAATCCCCAACTTAGCGGCTCTTTTATGAGTCACCAAAAACTTGGCTTAACTCTACCTCTGCTCTCATGCAAGTTGCCTCAGTTCCTAGCTTAGTGATTCTCTCACGAGTCGCCAGAAGCTTGGCCTAACTCTGCCTCTGCTTTCACGCAAGTAGCTTCAGTCTCCAGCTTAGTGGTTTTCTAGTGAGTCACCAAAAGCTCGGCCAAACTTTATCTTTGTTCTTATGCAAGCTGCCTCAATATGCAACTTAGTGACTCTCTCACAAGTTGCATGTTCGGCTTCACTTTGCCTCTATTGTCACGTAAACAGCTTCAGACCCTAGATAACAATTCTCTCATTAGTCGCTAGAAGTTCAGCCTAACTCTGTCTCTACTCTCACGCAAGCAGTCTCAGTTCTTTGCTTAGCGATTCTCTCATAAATCATTAGAAGCTCGACCTAACTCTGTCTCTACTCTCATGCAAATAGCCTCACTCTCCTGAAAACTCAGTCTCTAAAGGTGCTGTTTTCTCATGAGCCAACATCAACTGCTCCTCAACAGCATGGTGTGCCCGTCTCTTTTTTGCCAAAGCTCTCAACACCTCATGAGTTTGAGAGTCCTCAAAAAAAAAAAAGCAAAGAAAAACCACAACCAGTTGTGAATATCTAAAAACAAGAATGTCAGTATGACCAAAACATACAAAAGACAAGGTTGCACAGAAAATAAGGGTACCATACCAAAGCCCTTCATCACGGTATCGATGATACCCTAAGGACCTTAAGAGCCAACCACTCTAATATCTGAGGGAGTTACAAACTTCCAAAATCGTTCCTTGACCACATTTACATCCTACAACATGGACACCAGGCCATTATTGGAAGCAGGACAATTATGCGAAACTTCGGTTTTAGTGAAGTCTGTACAAGAGTTTCAATNACCTAACTCTGCCTCTGCTTTCACGCAAGTAGCTTCAGTCTCCAGCTTAGTGGTTTTCTAGTGAGTCACCAAAAGCTCGGCCAAACTTTATCTTTGTTCTTATGCAAGCTGCCTCAATATGCAACTTAGTGACTCTCTCACGAGTTGCCTGTTCGGCTTCACTTTGCCTCTATTGTCATGTAAACAGCTTCAGACCCTAGATAACAATTCTCTCATTAGTCGCTAGAAGTTCAGCCTAACTCTGTCTCTACTCTCACGCAAGCAGTCTCAGTTCTTTGCTTAGCGATTCTCTCATAAATCATTAGAAGCTCGACCTAACTCTGTCTCTACTCTCATGCAAATAGCCTCACTCTCCTGAAAACTCAGTCTCTAAAGGTGCTGTTTTCTCATGAGCCAACATCAACTGCTCCTCAACAGCATGGTGTGCCCGTCTCTTTTTTGCCAAAGCTCTCAACACCTCATGAGTTTGAGAGTCCTCAAAAAAAAAAAAGCAAAGAAAAACCACAACCAGTTCTGAATATCTAAAAACAAGAATGTCAGTATGACCAAAACATACAAAAGACAAGGTTGCACAGAAAATAAGGGTACCATACCAAAGCCCTTCATCACGGTATCGATGATACCTAAGGACCTTAAGAGCCAACCACTCTAATATCCGAGGGAGTTACAAACTTCCAAAATCGTTCCTTGACCACATTTACATCCTACAACATGGACGCCAGGCCATTATTGGAAGCAGGACAATTATGCGAAACTTCGGTTTTAGTGAAGTCTGCACAAGAGTTTCAATCTCTAAATTAGTCCTAGAACTAACTCTAGGACTCAAAGGGGTCACACGCTGAGAAGAAGCGGGGACACCATCAAACCCCACCTTTCGATAAATAGTAAGGTCATCAGACCTTAGTTGGGAAGCACTAGGGGCATCAGATCTCACCTTCTTAAGATGAGGGGAAGTCGCCATCCTAGTGACATAGGAAGCCTTTATCATTGATCTATTAACCACGGGACCACCTGTGGTGTCTGAATGAAAGAAAGAATCTTTAGAAATTATAGACATCATCAGTTTGCCTAGGTCCTCAATGGTGTCGCCCATGGCGTCGCCTAGCCTCGCCCCTCCCTTGCCATCACCTAGCTCTCTGGCGTCACACCTGGTGCTGCCCAACCTTGCTCCGGCGTCCCCCTTCCTAGCGCCGCCTAGGCTCGTGCCTCCCTTGGCGTCGTCCAGGTTNACCTAACTCTGCCTCTGCTTTCACGCAAGTAGCTTCAGTCTCCAGCTTAGTGGTTTTCTAGTGAGTCACCAAAAGCTCGGCCAAACTTTATCTTTGTTCTTATGCAAGCTGCCTCAATATGCAACTTAGTGACTCTCTCACGAGTTGCCTGTTCGGCTTCACTTTGCCTCTATTGTCATGTAAACAGCTTCAGACCCTAGATAACAATTCTCTCATTAGTCGCTAGAAGTTCAGCCTAACTCTGTCTCTACTCTCACGCAAGCAGTCTCAGTTCTTTGCTTAGCGATTCTCTCATAAATCATTAGAAGCTCGACCTAACTCTGTCTCTACTCTCATGCAAATAGCCTCACTCTCCTGAAAACTCAGTCTCTAAAGGTGCTGTTTTCTCATGAGCCAACATCAACTGCTCCTCAACAGCATGGTGTGCCCGTCTCTTTTTTGCCAAAGCTCTCAACACCTCATGAGTTTGAGAGTCCTCAAAAAAAAAAAAGCAAAGAAAAACCACAACCAGTTCTGAATATCTAAAAACAAGAATGTCAGTATGACCAAAACATACAAAAGACAAGGTTGCACAGAAAATAAGGGTACCATACCAAAGCCCTTCATCACGGTATCGATGATACCCTAAGGACCTTAAGAGCCAACCACTCTAATATCTGAGGGAGTTACAAACTTCCAAAATCGTTCCTTGACCACATTTACATCCTACAACATGGACACCAGGCCATTATTGGAAGCAGGACAATTATGCGAAACTTCGGTTTTAGTGAAGTCTGTACAAGAGTTTCAATCTCTAAATTAGTCCTAGAACTAACTCTAGGACTCAAAGGGGTCACATGCTGAGAAGAAGCGGGGACACCATCAAACCCCACCTTTCGATAAATAGTAAGGTCATCAGACCTTAGTTGGGAAGCATTAGGGGCATCAGATCTCACCTTCTTAAGATGAGGGGAAGTCGCCATCCTAGTGACATAGGAAGCCTCTATCATTGATCTATTAACCACGGGACCACCTGTGGTGTCTGAATGAAAGAAAGAATCTTTAGAAATCATAGACATCATCAGTTTGCCTAGGTCCTCAATGGTGTCGCCCATGGCGTCGCCTAGCCTGGCCCCTCCCTTGCCATCACCTAGCTCTCTGGCGTCACACCTGGTGCTGCCCAACCTTGCTCCGGCGTCCCCCTTCCTAGCGCCGCCTAGGCTCGTGCCTCCCTTGGCGTCGTCCAGGTTCACCTTGGTGCCACTCGCCAAAGTAACTCCATTTTCTCGAGTAGAAGCATTCATGCCTCTTGTTATCCTCTCTCTATTGTTTGTGGAGGGAAGAAAATGAATGACACTGTCCTAATTCTAATCAGGAAAGAAGGGTTTGAGATACCCAATAGAGAAATTTGTTTGCTAGCACAGGGGGTCTCCAACAATGGTGCTACCAAATGGAGAAATAAGCTTTGAAAATACAATGGAGTAGAAAGTTGAAGAAGCCACTATGTGGAATAAGATATCTTGGTCTACCCAAATGAAGGAGCTCACTCATGCCCTCAACCCCCCTATCACTACTTGTACTTGGGGCATGGGGAGAAATAATGAGCCCAGATCTAGACCAGGGTCAGGTCCAGTCCATAGGTTAAGCCCAAATCATCAAAAGGCATACCGGTCTTAGCTCATGCCCTCAGCCCAATCCAAAGCTTAAGAGTCTAGAAAAAGTCAACGCATGTGGAAGATCAATCATCAGGATAGTCATTGCTCCAAAATAGTGCATATCCCAAATTGTAGTTATCCTCTCTAATAAATT
Organism: Ilex paraguariensis; assembly: GCA_963454935.2. NCBI lineage: Eukaryota > Viridiplantae > Streptophyta > Magnoliopsida > Aquifoliales > Aquifoliaceae > Ilex > Ilex paraguariensis. The sequence continues at coordinate 105,787 of CAUOFW020000959.1, read as the reverse complement.
AGTAGCTTGACCTTCACATCATCGTCACATCTAGGATTCCGTGTCTATAAATTGTAAACCTCCTGTACATGGGGGCAGATCTCACACACTACACCTTGAGCGTACTTTTTCTCTTTCTCTCCTACTACCTTAAATTCGTTTATTAATAGAGTTCTCTGGCCACCGTTGACGCTTTTAGTGGTTAGGTCATCCAGACCCAACCACCCATTTTTTGTTTTTGTTATTGATTGCTTCATTAATTGTTCTACACTGCACACTTGACTGATTTGATTGTGCATAATCCACTTTGTGCATCATCACTATTAACTAACGAGAAACAAAAGAAGAGCTTATACACACACACCCACTTATGTAGGAGGAGAGCTAAACTAGTTTAGAGTTTATAGTGAATTTCTAGGGAGAGAGATAATGACATGTAAGGGCTAGGGAGGATTTGAAAGATTTTTGAATTTTGGTGGGGAAGGATTGTTCAAGAATAAGAAATTATGTTAAAAACAGAAGAACTAGGTGATGGAATTTAAAAGTTAAAAACTAGTTTTATTTAAGGATAAAATACTAAAAGAAGCAACATGAAACGTAGAAGATGAAACTAATATAACGTGGAATAAGATAGTAGGAAGTATCAAAAGAATATTAATAGAGGTTGTTGGAGAATCAAACAGTAATGAATCATTAGCTAAAGAAATTTGCTGGTGGAATAATAATATCCAAATACGCTAAAGACAAAAGAACCATGTTATAAAATACGACAAAAATCTAAAAATGATTTTTTTCATAAAAAAATATAAGCTTGATTAAATAAATTAAAAGAAGGTAAAAGTGGCTAAGTATAAAACATATGATGTTTTTAATTCTAAGCTAAATACAAGTGATGGAGATAGAATATATATATATTATACTTGCTAAATTAAGGGAAATAAAAACTAGGGATGTAACCTTGTTGAGTTTATTAAAAATGATTATTTAATGATCTTGGGAAAAAATGAGAAAATTTAAAGAATGGTGCAAATATTATTCTGAGAAGTTATTAAATAAAAACCATATAGAAAACCTAGAGGTTGAACAAAATAATAATCAAAGGGAGACAAACGAGAATAAATTTTTCTGTTGAATTAGGGCGTCCAAAATAAAGAATGCATTAAAGAAAATGAAAATTGAAAAAACTTTTAAACCAAATGTTGTACCAATTAAGGTTTGGAAGTATTTGTAAATGTCAGTATATCTTGGTTAACTAAACTATTTAACAAAATTATAACAACTAATAAAATGCCAAATGAGTGGAATAAGAATATTGTTGTACCCATATATAAAAATAGAGTGGATATTCAAAATTGTATAAACTATCGAGGTATTAAGTTAATGGATCATACATCGAAAGTTTGGGAGAGAGTGACCGAGCAAAGATTAGTACTTGAAAAAACCATATATGAGAATCAATTTTGGTTTTGCTTCGGAGACTAATGAAGACACGTAGAGAAAATAAAAAATCATCGTATGATATTTATAAACTCAGAAAATGTATACAATAGAGTGCATAGAGACATAAATTTAAAAAATAATAATTAAAAGTTTAAGGAACATTATAAAATAAAAGACAATTTACCCTTAAAAAGAAATGTCTGATGACCCTTCTTCGCCGCCACAAGCAAAAGTAAAACAGTCAACAACTCCATAGAAAAAGCAATAAAAAGATACGACCTTTACTTCATCCGAATTAATGAATACATTAAAATAACTTTCTAACCACTACACAGAGAAGAAGAAGAATCATTCTTGTCATTGAATTTCTCTAGCTTCCCCACCTTCTTAAATTCTGAATTTTGTCTTTTCAAATTCGAATTCCAGTTGAAGTAGCCATTAACGATGAGCTTAGAGCTGTAACTGATATGGCTAGTAGTAAGGAAACCGCTTTGCAGCTGAAGGCAGTGGCTGAGGTGGCGATTCAGTCGATCGGATTAGGATACGATGTTGCGGAAGATTTAAGGATCAAGTACTGCAAGAGGCGTTCAGAGTCGCGGTTGATTTCGATCGACGAAGATCAGGTTCGGGATATTGTGATTCCTGGTGGAATTTTAATCCAAAATGTTTCGAAATCGATCAAGTGCGATAAAGGCGAACGGATGAGATTCAGCTCCGATGTATTGTCTTTCCAGCAGGTAGAATCATAAATCCTAAGTATTTCTTATTGGGTACCATTTCATTTTATGATAGGACAGTTAATGGGTCGTGTCGCGTCCATTGCATATAGTTTTATAATCATGTGTAGCTGGTTTTTTATAGTGTCATGTTCGTCCCGTCTTTAAGTTGTATTTTGTAAGTACCTAAATTTATATCAAATTATTTATTTAACATGTCTAATGGTCTACCTGTTTATCAAGAACTAAATCCAAACCCGCTAATAGTATTTACAGGTTGTGATATAATTGCCATGCCTAGTCATGGTCGTGAATTTTTACTATAATAGATGAATTTTGTAGGTTTGACATGGTTAAACTTTGTGCAAATTTTGTTAACATATGAATTTTGGTTAAATTTTGTAGGTTTCCTTGTAGACGTATGACTTAACGTGTGTGTGTGTGTGTTTTTTTTTTTTTGGGGGGGAGGGGGAGGTTTATATGTATATTTTCACATGTTCTATCATGGTATTGAGTTTTTTTTTTGGGTGAAATTATTCTGTGCGATTGTGTTATTGATGTCTCTACAATTTGGTGAATCTCTCAAGTAAATAAAAGCTGAATCCAGAATACTAATGCTTCTTACTGAAGAGGAGGATGAATTTATTCAACTGTTGGTCCCTCTGACATTTGCGATGTTGTGGAAAGCTTCTTGTTTAAAATTTTGTTTTATTGATAAAATGCATATGAATAATTAGGGAATTATATTAGGTTTCTTCAATTCGGATTCTTTTTTGTTGGTCAAATGTTTTGTAAAACCAATTCCCTAAGGTGTTTTTCCCTCCTGAATGATTTTTTGTCTAAGAAATTCTGAATAAGTTCCTGCCTAAGAAATTTTTTATCCATTTGAGAGTGAGTCCTATTTGGGGATCCTTATACTTTGTTTGGATGACGGTAATCCTGATCGAGAGTGGATATCTCATTCCTAAGAAAGAGATATCCGGATTTCAAATACCAATGGAATGGATACGGCTAGTAATCAAGATTACCAATATTATGTATGGTTTCTGCCAAACTAATATGGAATGACATATGTGAATACAATATTTTTCCAATAATGCCCTTTCACAGTGCTTATATATTTTCACTTCATATTAATTATTTTCTTTTACGATGTCAAAAAATTCAACTTTTATAGTTTATTTTTAATCCCAGTATTTTTTAATATACACAACCATGGTTGTTGGCACTCACCATGAAAATAAAATGGTACTAGACATCATATAATCATAAGCAACAAGTGATATTCTTAAAGAACAAAAAGGACTCCTATTTGTTGCTAGTTTGCTGAATGTTCATTCATAAAAACCATGCATGAAAAAAATAATAAACTCTCCCATTCATAATTCATTTGATTAAAAAAAAAAATTCCATAATAAAGAATTCCTCCGCCCAAGTTGCAAATTAAGAATGGAAGGAGGAGGATGGGTCTACCAAAAGGGAGAGAAGGGCTTGAGCAGAGATGCCAAAGGGTAAATAAGGGATGCGGTGGAAAAAATTAAGGTTACCTTCCTATTTTAGGATTCCTATCATGTTGGGAATCAAAATCCCACCCTTGGCATTGGGTATTGAATTCCCAAAATCAGAGGGATTTTGATACCTACAATAATGACATACCCACCTAAAATTCCAATCAACTTTTTATCCAAACGAGGTAATGCATGAATTTGGGAAGAAGATACCCATTCCCACTTAAGATTATTNGAATTTTGGTTAAATTTTGTAGGTTTCCTTGTAGACGTATGACTTAACGTGTGTGTGTGTGTGTTTTTTTTTTTTTGGGGGGGAGGGGGAGGTTTATATGTATATTTTCACATGTTCTATCATGGTATTGAGTTTTTTTTTTGGGTGAAATTATTCTGTGCGATTGTGTTATTGATGTCTCTACAATTTGGTGAATCTCTCAAGTAAATAAAAGCTGAATCCAGAATACTAATGCTTCTTACTGAAGAGGAGGATGAATTTATTCAACTGTTGGTCCCTCTGACATTTGCGATGTTGTGGAAAGCTTCTTGTTTAAAATTTTGTTTTATTGATAAAATGCATATGAATAATTAGGGAATTATATTAGGTTTCTTCAATTCGGATTCTTTTTTGTTGGTCAAATGTTTTGTAAAACCAATTCCCTAAGGTGTTTTTCCCTCCTGAATGATTTTTTGTCTAAGAAATTCTGAATAAGTTCCTGCCTAAGAAATTTTTTATCCATTTGAGAGTGAGTCCTATTTGGGGATCCTTATACTTTGTTTGGATGATGGTAATCCTGATCGAGAGTGGATATCTCATTCCTAAGAAAGAGATATCCGGATTTCAAATACCAATGGAATGGATACGGCTAGTAATCAAGATTANCCTAAGAAAGAGATATCCGGATTTCAAATACCAATGGAATGGATACGGCTAGTAATCTTGAAGTGGAATCAATAACTAATCNAAAGAGATATCCGGATTTCAAATACCAATGGAATGGATACGGCTAGTAATCAAGATTACCAATATTATGTATGGTTTCTGCCAAACTAATATGGAATGACATATGTGAATACAATATTTTTCCAATAATGCCCTTTCACAGTGCTTATATATTTTCACTTCATATTAATTATTTTCTTTTACGATGTCAAAAAATTCAACTTTTATAGTTTATTTTTAATCCCAGTATTTTTTAATATACACAACCATGGTTGTTGGCACTCACCATGAAAATAAAATGGTACTAGACATCATATAATCATAAGCAACAAGTGATATTCTTAAAGAACAAAAAGGACTCCTATTCGTTGCTAGTTTGCTGAATGTTCATTCATAAAAACCATGCATGAAAAAAATAATAAACTCTCCCATTCATAATTCATTTGATTAAAAAAAAAAATTCCATAATAAAGAATTCCTCCGCCCAAGTTGCAAATTAAGAATGGAAGGAGGAGGATGGGTCTACCAAAAGGGAGAGAAGGGCTTGAGCAGAGATGCCAAAGGGTAAATAAGGGATGCGGTGGAAAAAATTAAGGTTACCTTCCTATTTTAGGATTCCTATCATGTTGGGAATCAAAATCCCACCCTTGGCATTGGGTATTGAATTCCCACAATCAGAGGGATTTTGATACCTACAATAATGACATACCCACCTAAAATTCCAATCAACTTTTTATCCAAATGAGGTAATGCATGAATTTGGGAAGAAGATACCCATTCCCACTTAAGATTACTATCATTCAAATCTTGTGTTTCAATTCACCTGTAAGCTCTACTTACTATTGGCCGTTAACCAAATGAAACTCTGCGTGAGTAAAACGATCCGCTTACCACAATTTTCTGAGATTGGGCTTTCAGACAGTGCCAGGAAGTTGACTATCATGATCTTGCCTGATCTCAAGTGTTATCAGTCTGCTATTAACAAAAGGTAGGGGAACTGAAAGCTTAAATTTTCTTAAAATGGAAAAAGGCGACCTATCTTACTAATACAACTGTTAGTTTCTTTCTGTGTGCTGGTTGTTAATTAATTTTATAAACTATTGTAAGCCATTTAAGTGATGCATACCGATAGATGTTTCATTAAGAAACATTTATTAGAAAATTCATAGTAAGGCAAAAGGTTGCGTTAGTAATTTGCTGTCCAAAAACGCTCTTCTTGCAAGTGAATTGTTATGGTGATTCCCATTAGTTTGGTTGTCCAAGAATGTTTTTATAAGTAATGATTTGACATAAGAGGTTTTTATGTTCCTCCTCCTGGTGTCTCTCATGCTTCGAGTGAGGTACATAAAATCAAAAAAGCTTTGTGTGGCCCCAACGCTCCTCGGGTGTGGTTTGAGAAGTTTTCTATTGTGGTTTATAATTTAGGTTTTCGTTCTAGTGATCATAATTATGCACTTCCTCTTCATTCTACTGGGGCTGGTTTGATTGTTCTTTTCTTAAATATTGATGCTATGATTATTAATGAGAATGATCCTGAGGACATTTCAGTCTTGAAGGCTCAATTGCTCCAACTATTTGAGATGATAGATCGTCATTCTCAATCAAATGTTGTCGATGTTATTCAAAGGGCCCAGTTAATAGATTCTCAAATTGTCAGGATTCTTCTCAAGCTTAATATGTATTACACTCTTACTGATCTCACTATTACATGACCTTATATTGCACATGCCCCTCATATTTTGAGTTAGTTTTTCTTCTCTGACTACAATGCACTGGGCTGAATTTCTTTGCATTTTGTGCTATCTTGGAGGCACTTTACATCAGAGTCTATTATTTTCTTCTTGTTATTTAGTGCTTTGTGTTTTTTTTTTTCTTGATAATTAATGGGAAGGTAATGCCATGGATTGTAAATCCATCAGTGGTTTCTGTGTCATTTNAATTTTCTTAAAATGGAAAAAGGCGACCTATCTTACTAATACAACTGTTAGTTTCTTTCTGTGTGCTGGTTGTTAATTAATTTTATAAACTATTGTAAGCCATTTAAGTGATGCATACCGATAGATGTTTCATTAAGAAACATTTATTAGAAAATTCATAGTAAGGCAAAAGGTTGCGTTAGTAATTTGCTGTCCAAAAACGCTCTTCTTGCAAGTGAATTGTTATGGTGATTCCCATTAGTTTGGTTGTCCAAGAATGTTTTTATAAGTAATGATTTGACATAAGAGGTTTTTATGTTCCTCCTCCTGGTGTCTCTCATGCTTCGAGTGAGGTACATAAAATCAAAAAAGCTTTGTGTGGCCCCAACGCTCCTCGGGTGTGGTTTGAGAAGTTTTCTATTGTGGTTTATAATTTAGTTTTTCGTTCTAGTGATCATAATTATGCACTTCCTCTTCATTCTACTGGGGCTGGTTTGATTGTTCTCTTCTTAAATATTGATGCTATGATTATTAATGAGAGNTGCATATTGTACTTTTTTTCTCTTATCAAAATTAATAATATTCTTCTATAAAGAAAACATCCTATACAGTTTTCACCATTATGCTATTATATATATATATATATATATATATATACACATAAAATACATGGTAACTTTCTGGTGCAGCGGCAAAAGAGTCGAGCTACTAACTCTTAGATTGTGGGTTTGAATATGGCTGTAACCGGTTTGTACAAATAATGCCAAAAGNTTTGTACTATGAGTTTGAATTCATACTTAGGCTCGAGTAAATCTAAAAAACACGTCCAATGAGACTCGAACCTATAATCTTTTGATTAGAATTTTGATGCTTTATCTATTACTAAGGGTGATATTTTGTTATGTTTTCACCATGATCAATGCTTATGTGTTATATTATAGACGAATCGAGCTCTAGCCTATTGAGTCGAGAGCACATTGCTTGGATTGGGATTGAATTGAATGAACGTAAAATGAAAAAAATTCAGTTCATTTTGTTATACGAATGACTGGAATGAGCCAAAACCGAGGCTCTTGAGCCAAGCTTTAGTGGCTTGGTTCATTTAGGAACCCTCTTCTCGACTACCCCATAAGGATAAATAGTATTGTTGCATCGAAGTGTTTGGACTCCATCGAGACCGAAGCTTTTCAGGAATTAATGTAGCCTTGAATCATACAAAAGAACCTTTTTACATGNTATACGAATGACTGGAATGAGCCAAAACCGAGGCTCTTGAGCCAAGCTTTAGTGGCTCGGTTCATTTAGGAACCCTCTTCTCGACTACCCCATAAGGATAAATAGTATTGTTGCATCGAATTGTTTGGACTCCATCGAGACCGAAGCTTTTCAGGAATTAATGTAGCCTTGAATAATACAAAAGAACCTTTTTACATTNTTTACATCAGAGTCTATTATTTTCTTCTTGTTATTTAGTGCTTTGTGTTTTTTTTTTCTTGATAATTAATGGGAAGGTAATGCCATGGATTGTAAATCCATCAGTGGTTTCTGTGTCATTCGTAGCAATTATCTTATTTTATGAAAAAAAAGAAGTCGACCGTTGTTGATTGCTTATGCTAAATGTCATGCTATGACTACTACTATATTAGACATAGTTTGGTTGGGATAGTTGCATGCCGATCTAGCCGTTTCTTTTTTTTTTTTTTTTGTTCCTACTTCTATGTATGCCATTCTAATTGCACACAACTTTGTTTTCCACAAGCCAACCAAACATATTGAGATTTATTGTCATTTTGTTTAGCACTATGTTCAACTTGAGACTATTTTCTTGTTATTTTTTTATGCAGCTTTCAGTTGGCTAACTTTTTCATGAAGTCTTACATCGTAAATCATTTTCTTTTTTTTTTTTTGTCAAACTCTCGGTGCTTCTTGTTGTCATATAATGAGTTTGAGAGGGAGTGTTAAGATTCCATTTATATTTGTTTATCATTAGGGGTAGTCTAATTGTTTTCATTGCTGTTGGTTTTACATATATTCTGCCTTGTCCTAATTTTTCATTATTGTATTATGAGTGGTTATAGTAGAATTCTTCTCTCTTCCTTCTCTTTGATTTGCTCTTGGTTTACAAACTTGTATGAGAAATTGAAAGTCAAATGTTTGTGTGTCCATTCACTGTTCTTCTGGTTAGGGTTTGTGGAATAATTTGTTTAATATGATTCGAAAGGCTTGGGTTTGTTCTTCTACGGTACAAAAATTGTTACACATGAAATTATGGGATTTTGGGAAGAGTAAAGGAGGTAAAGTTCTTTGATATTGTGTGTTGTTAACAGTTCTTTAATGTATTTGGTTAGAGAGAAATGTAAGAATTTCTGATGATCGTTCTCTTCCATTAGAGTTAAGTCTGGGATAGAATTGTGCTCTGCTTCTTCATGGACCATATCGATAGGGAAATTAAGAGGTGTGCCTTTGTCATATTTGCAACGGGATTGGAATGAGGTTGTGTTTGTGTTCCTGCATTTTTTTGGGTAGTTTAGTTTTCTCTCTCTCTCTCTCTCCCCTCGTTCTGCATATTGTACTTTTTTTCTCTTATCAAAATTAATAATATTCTTCTATAAAGAAAACATCCTATACAGTTTTCACCATTATGCTATTATATATATATATATATATACACACATAAAATACATGGTAACTTTCTGGTGCAGCAGCAAAAGAGTCGAGCTACTAACTCTTAGATTGTGGGTTTGAATGTGGCGGTAACCGGTTTGTACAAATAGTGCCAAAAATTATGCCTGTGACGGTTTACCTTTCCCGGCAACTTATTGGGGGCCAAACTGGATAACAACATACATATATGTATATGCATACTTGTACACGTGTATGAGGATATATATGAGAGATGTAGAGTTTTATTTGATTGTGTCACAAGTTTTTTGTATTTTCTTTTTCATTTGGAAGGTCTTTTGTATTTTCTTGCTAGATGTAATACCTGAATTTTATCTTTTGTGGACCAGTTGAACCTTACATAATTTTCCTTCTTCTAGATGTCGGAGCAATTCAACCAGGAAGTAGCTCTTTCTGGTAAAATTCCAACAGGCCATTTCAATGCTGCATTTGAGTTAACTGGTTGTTGGCAGAAGGAGGCTGCAAACACAAAATCCCTTGCTTTTGACGGGTCCTTCATCACGCTGTACAGCATCATATTAGAAAAGACTCAAGTGGCATTGTGTGACCATATTAAAGAAGCTGTCCCATCATCATGGGATCCTGCTGCATTGGCAAAGTGAGTAGATGTATTGCATTTTTACATTAACATAAAATATGTTTCTGGAGTTTGATAGGTTGCTTTCTGTTTACATTTCTCATTCTCAACTTGGATGTAACTCATTTGAGTTTGTAGGAACTGTAGTTTATTACATTTTTGTGCATCTCTAAAAGAACATTACTAAAGTGAACTCATAGGCTTTCAGAGTCTATCTCACCAAAAGTCTTTATCATTTTGTTTTAGGTGTCATCAGGTCATCCAAAAAGATTTTTCTTTTCAAGCACCATGAAATAATAGAAGACACTTAGAAGGAAAGTAATCACAAAATCCAATAGGAATTCAACCAGCCAGCTTAAATGTGACAGTTCCCTAATCTTATGAATGCATAGAGATCATACAATCATTGTCAAAATGAGAGACACCGTTTATGGAAACGAAAACAAAGAGAGAGTAAAAATGAAATGATAAGTATGAGTGCTTACAAATTCCAGTCTCTGCCAAATGTTGGGGCGTGACAACGTAGTACAAAATAAATGAAAGCAAACTAATATACAATAAAAAAAAACTCTCCCTTTTAGATTTGGAGGCTATTCATGATAGATAGGAGCTACCAGAGTGATGGACTCAACCTGTGGAACAAAGCTTTCAAAAAATGGTTTCAATTGATTGCCTTTTACTTAGAGGGGTGTTAATTGAGCTGAGAACTTCGAGTTTTGGTATGCTGAGGCTCGACTCGACCCGACTTGAATTGACTATCAACAGTTTGAGCTTGGTTCTGACTCGGTTGCTAGCTATATATTCGTACTCAAGCTTGGCTCAGTTTCTAGACGATATGCTTAGGTTTGGGTTGGCTTGGATTGTTTTTGTACTATGAGTTTGAATTCATACTTAGGCTCGAGTAAATCTAAAAAACACGTCCAATGAGACTCGAACCTATAATCTTTTGATTAGAATTTTGATGCTTTATCTATTACTAAGGGTGATATTTTGTTATGTTTTCACCATGATCAATGCTTATGTGTTATATTATAGACGAATCGAGCTCTAGCCTATTGAGTCGAGAGCACATTGCTTGGATTGGGATTGAATTGAATGAACGTAAAATGAAAAAAATTCAGTTCATTTTGTTATACGAATGACTGGAATGAGCCAAAACCGAGGCTCTTGAGCCAAGCTTTAGTGGCTCGGTTCATTTAGGAACCCTCTTCTCGACTACCCCATAAGGATAAATAGTATTGTTGCATCGAATTGTTTGGACTCCATCGAGACCGAAGCTTTTCAGGAATTAATGTAGCCTTGAATAATACAAAAGAACCTTTTTACATTGTTTCAAAGTCTTATGAAGGATGTTCTGGAATTCCTTCATTCATTGTTTGTAAATCCTGGCATTTTAAGCTTGAGTCCACATTTCCTTCAACTCATTAACTTGTAACTTTCCCAAAAACTTATAAAGAGAGCTTGTCTTGTCCATATTGAGATTGTGCGTATTGAAGTAAGTTTTATGTACCAATTCTATAGGCATGTGACAAACTTTTCCAAATACACATTGGCTAGGTATCATACCAACCAGGTTGTTAAAAACCATCCAATATGCCCAAAACACATCAATTAGTCGTAAGAACCAATCTTTGTGATCTTGGTTAATCTATTTTCGCAGAAAAAAACATAGTTGCCATTTGGATATCTCAACCTGTCCACTTATTTGTGGGCGATAAGCAGTACCAATTGTGTGTGTGTGATTTTGCATGGAATNAGGTTGTTAAAAACCATCCAATATGCCCAAAACACATCAATTAGTCGTAAGAACCAATCTTTGTGATCTTGGTTAATCTATTTTCGCAGAAAAAAACATAGCTGCCATTTGGATATCTCAACCTGTCCACTTATTTGTGGGCGATAAGCAGTAGCAATTGTGTGTGTGTGATTTTGCATGGAATAGCCTCCATCTACAATCATACACTTTGTAAAATTGTAAGGTGTCCTTGAAAAGAGTAGGCCAAAACAACCACATCACAAAATTTTAGCAGCTGTTCTTACCAGAATAATGACAACGTTTTTTTTTTCCAATAAGACACGACATTTCTTGATAATCATAAGAGAAAATTTATCAGAAACAAATCAATGGTGGACAACGAATCCACACAATGACTATAAGCCACATGAAGCTCTCCAACTTGTTCTAATACAAAAGAGAGGAATATTTTCAAACTCCTTGGCTATTGAAGTCCAAAAAAAAGCCAAAAAATGAATTCTATCCCATAGTCATGCAACTTCTTTACACTTATCCTTAAAAATTCTTACATTCTTTCTTTCCAAATTACTCACAAAGTAGCAAAGAAAGAATTGCACCAAAGAATCATCCATTTTCTATTTCCCCCAAACCCCATATCATTTAAACAAAACATAGAATTCATTTCCCTTGGGGCGACCCACCAAAAATTTCCACGATCAAAAAGTTTATTCCACAAATTTTGTACCAAAGGACAATGCAAAAAAAGATGATCCACACACTCATAATTCCTCATAACACACCATTGCGGTTGAAGACAAAAATAAGAACTCCTCTTTTGAAGAACCTCATTGGTACTAATTTTATCATGGGCAATAATCAATGCACAAACTTGCACTTTTAAAGGCACTTTTGGTTTCCAAATCTCCGATGACGGTTTGAAAAAAACAATTAAAGGATTATCAATCAAAGACACAAAGAAGGATTTGCAAGAGAATAATGACCACCTTATGCTTTAGAGTCACATAAAGAGATGATGCTAAGGAATTCACTGTCAGGCACACATCTCCTAGTAATTGATCTGTTTAAATAGATCTGGATCATCCAGAAAAACTTTTTCAACTCCTCCAAAATTTCCTTGTCTTCTTGTGTCCAATGAGTCTGAAGTTTACCTATAACCAGAAAATTATCAATGCCAGCTTAACAAGGTAAACGGCGATACTAAGTAGTTGCTCATGCGGGAATACATTGGTAATCTACCTTGTCTCCAAGGAATCAGAAAATGCCACAGTGAGAAATGATTAGTTGTTACATTTTCTACCCTTTTTTGTCTTTCATACCTAGGTTGAACGCTTTAAGAGGATCCACCTAAACAATTTGGGTTTACACCTTTCTTGAATCTTGATGAAAAGGTATTTTGGCTTTATGATTGATGAAATCCTGCCAAATAAGATTAGAATTTGTCCCGTGCATAGAGTAAGACAAGAGTTTCCTTCTCGTCGAAAGTTCATCAGATCATTGAAAGAGGTCCTTCTTGTGTAGCTGATGACTCAAAGCCTTTTGTCCTTGCATTGCCATAACACAAACCTAGTCACAGAATCACTAACAGCAGACATATTCTCAAATTGCAGACTCCAATTAGGTGGTTGCATGATTGCAGCAGAAATTAGCATTCGGGTTAGGAAAAACTTCTTGGCAAGCCTCAGTCCACTCAAACGAATTGTACTTTGGCAAAATGTTGCATAGTGGTCTCCCTTAATAAACGTTGCATGACGAAGAAAAGATCTAATGCCCTTAATGGTCAAATTAGTTCCTATATTCTTTGGGAGGATACAATGTGACCAAATACAGTCCTTTTAGAGACCCTGAAATGCATTTTTCTCTTCACATCTAATAAATAATTTTTCAAGTTAAACAATGACCAAACAAATTGCCAAACAACAAAAATCATTCGTAAGTTCACGTTCAACCATGTCACTAGATATGCTCACCATACATACATCTTTGCAATTTCGTAATATACTTAGCTCACTTACTGCCAAGGCCTAACTCTGATGTCCTTTTAGAGCGTTTAACTCAAAACCAATTGGTAATGACTGGGGAGACCCCTATATCATATAAACCAATCTTGAGTGGCCCTAATCTTTAGATTTGAGATACAAGTTGCCATAACGTTTGGCAGACTCAGTTTCTTAGTCATTCTGAGAATGGTTGTATGGTTTTGGGTAAGTGAATCAAACATTAAATTCCCCCTAAAAACCAATTTTTGTTTACTGGTTCACGATATTGCTATTAGGAGGAGAAATGTTTGATTATCACTGGAAAGAGGAGTGCAGGCTCTCCTAAGATGCTGTTAGAAATTTAAACGAAATGAATCTTAGGCATGGGCAGATTTGGGCAGACATTGTATGGATACTCCTTGGAGTTTCATAATTCTGCTAAAAATATCCAAAACTTTGATGCAAATAGGAGCAGCAACAGGAGATATGATGCTGGATATCTCAAAACAGCATAAAAGCATGATCTCCCAATCATGAAATAACCACTAGAATTGATATTAAGCAACAAAGCTAAAAAATTATCCTTAAACCTAAGAAAATTCCTGGTTCTGGAAGTTTGATGAACTGAAACAAAACAGAAATTGTGGCTTTTTGCTAGCCTTGTGCGTGTACAACATCAACAGAGCGGTTGGTAGGTGCCGCGTGGTTGAATCGTCAAAACCCTAGCCATCTAATCTGGAGACCTTAGCTGATTTCAGGAGCTCTAGCTCTCTGCANAGCCTTGTGCGTGTACAACATCAACAGAGCGGTTGGTAGGTGCCGCGTGGTTGAATCCTCAAAACCCTAGCCATCTAATCTGGAGACCTTAGCTGATTTCAGGAGCTCTAGCTCTCTGCCGGAGATCTCCACTCAAAGACTTCAAAACTGCGGGAAAAGTGACTAACCACTCCTATTTGGACCAACCCCAAAGCTTCTAAAGGAAGCCACTACATTACTTTGCACATACACCCCCAAGGAACTACATAATTCCAAAACACTCCTGGCATATAACCCTTGTTGCAAAAAACTCCAAGAGACCTGGAAAGCCCTCATGTAGGTACAGCCAGGCCAATTTGGTATCAAAATCTGAAATTAGAAAATAACCTTAATGAAATATTTCTATCAATGTACTAAATAGACACATACTTATTCCTATAGATACATCTACTCATGATTTGCATCAACATTGCTCCTGCAGAGGAATGAACTGTAAGTATAAACTTCATCATTTTCTTTGGCTTTGACTATGCTTTGCATTTCTTGTTCTTGCTGATTTGTTATGCATTTCCTATGTGATTCAGGTCTTAACGGGAGTTCGTATCTCTATGCAGAACTTGATTTGATTCCTGTTTGACCTGATCGAACTGCATTTATGTTTAATAAATTCTAACTAGTTCTGTTTGTGTTGCATTTCCAGGTTTATTGAGAAGTTTGGCACTCATGTTATTGTTGGTGTCAAGATGGGGGGAAAGGATGTTGTATATGTGAAGCAGCAGCATTCATCATCCCTTGAACCTGCTGATGTACAGAAAAGATTAAAAGATATGGCAGACAAGAGGTTTAGCGATGTAAGTTGACAGTATAGCATCCATCTTGAACATATTCTGTGCCAGGGAAATGGTTTGTGATATCTCTGTCGATTATATTTATTTATGTTCAAACCCAAGACCTGCTGGCCCTATGGGAAGCGGATACCCTAGGGTCTCTTCATACATCACACCATAGATTCTAAAGCTTTTTACCTAGAGGAATCTTTGAAATTACTTTGTACTATATGTCAAAAGTTCTTTGCCATTTGTATAAATAGTGTGTAAAAGTAGAGCTATTTGAAATCAAGTATCAAAATGTTGACTTTGGTAGGAAACTATAAATGTGAAAATATTGTTGGATCTATTGACTATTTTCTTCCCCAAAAGACACTTAATGAGTGTTTGAGAAAAATAATATAGGAAAGTTCCAAATAGTTTTAGTGGGTGAATCACATATTCCATGTTTACTTATTCTTCAACAAAATATAAGTGTAATATATAATATACACACATCTCCAAAGGTTTTGAAGTTTGGGATAGTACACAAACCTCATGTTGGCAACGAAAGGGAACGTTCAAAGAAAATAAAGCAATAAAGTTTGTCAACCACTGTAAGACAGGTAAGGCAGGGAGATGAGGTGACTATATGTTGCTATAGTGAATGGAGACGAGAAATGAGGATATATGATGGCTCAAAGATATTCAAAAGCAAGAAATTCCCTTGAGCTAAATTTTTAAACAGAATAATAGAATAAACAGAAATCTTATGTTNGGAGACGAGAAATGAGGATATATGATGGCTCAAAGATATTCAAAAGCAAGAAATTCCTTTGAGCTAAATTTTTAAACAGAATAATAGAATAAACAGAAATCTTATGTTGAGTTAGAACAGGACAGGAGCGACAGTGTTCTTGGAGTTTTTTTTCTCGATTGTAGTGTACTTGTCATGGTGGACTAGGGATAATGAAAACTTGTAGGTTTGTGGTTTCCCAAGGTTGAGAAAGGGTCTTGGGTTTAAAAAGATTCAAAATTGGGTTCCTGTGCTAAGTGAACGCTGGTGGAACTGTAATAATATGTTAGAAATGCTGAACATCATGCAATTATGGTGTTTGAATTTTAAATTGGGGGTCAAAACGAACGGGACAAGGTCAGGGTTGTAAGACTTGGTGCAATTAAGTTTAGAGGCTGAAGTAGGGATGTCCTTTGGTGGGTTCTGGGTTGGTAGGTCTGATGGAGGGGACGATTAGGCTTGTCAAAGTAAGGTTGTTAGTGTTGAAGAAGTTGTGCACACCAGTATTCTCTGATTCAGAATCAAAAAAGGAAAGTTTGACTTTTACGCATATTAAGAAAATCCTATGACTCTTAAGAGACTCGATATAAAGTGCAAACAACATCATTTTACAAAAAACAACCCATCTGGCAGGTGTTTTTGGCATTTTAGATTTACATTCCAACCTGAATATATGAAAAGCAAAAAAATGGTATTTTTTGAGATGTCAAATGGTGAATGGGAAATTCCTTGTTCTTTGCATTTATGGTTTTTTCTGCAAAATAGGCAATAACATCCTTTGAAATATCAAATAGGCTTGGATATCATCTAATGCCCTGCCACACATAGAAGGAAAGATTCAATGAAGGGAAGGAATCTGATGGTATAGAAAATGCTTCTAAAATCCAAAGTTTGTATCAACAATAAACGAATCCAAATATTTGGTTTGTGTTCAGGAATCTAGAAAGGCTTACATATGGATTCTTTGACTCAAATTCTATTCCGATTTTGTTTGGACCACTCATGTGGTTGTGTTTCTCTGCATTTGACTATTCCTTGAGCACTAGCCAGTTACTCCTTGAATAAATGTTTTAGCTGTATTTTTGTTGTTGGCAAAGTTCATTGATAGCTTAAATTAGAGATGACAATTTTTGACAGGACGGGTTTAGGTTGACTATTTTTTGGCATAAACCAGTTTATGACACGATCTGTCAACACGAAGTATTAGTGGGTCATGTTCGGGTTCAACCCGAAATTGACCTGTGTATCTAATCAGGCTGACACGAACCGGATTAACATGTTTTAGACCCGAAATTGACCCAACACTATATAAATGAACCAACCTACCCCCCATTTCACTTTCTCATTTTTTCATTTCTATAACGGCACAACTTGTCTCTCCCTCCCTCCTCGGTGACCAAGTCACTCTCCTTCATCTCTCTCTCTTTCTCACCGAGTGACCAACTGACCGACTGAGATACTATTATTGTCGGTGGAGCTGCGAAATGTAAGATCCATAACAAAGTGGAGCTGCTATGAAAAGGAGTTCCTGNCCTTCATCTCTCTCTCTTTCTCACCGAGTGACCAACTGACCGACTGAGATACTATTACTGTCGGTGGAGCTGCGAAATGTAAGATCCATAACAAAGTGGAGCTGCTATGAAAAGGAGTTCCTANCATATTAAGAAAATCCTATGACTCTTAAGAGACTCGATATAAAGTGCAAACAACATCATTTTACAAAAAACAACCCATCTGGCAGGTGTTTTTGGCATTTTAGATTTACATTCCAACCTGAATATATGAAAAGCAAAAAAATGGTATTTTTTGAGATGTCAAATGGTGAATGGGAAATTCCTTGTTCTTTGCATTTATGGTTTTTTCTGCAAAATAGGCAATAACATCCTTTGAAATATCAAATAGGCTTGGATATCATCTAATGCCCTGCCACACATAGAAGGAAAGATTCAATGAAGGGAAGGAATCTGATGGTATAGAAAATGCTTCTAAAATCCAAAGTTTGTATCAACAATAAACGAATCCAAATATTTGGTTTGTGTTCAGGAATCTAGAAAGGCTTACATATGGATTCTTTGACTCAAATTCTATTCCGATTTTGTTTGGACCACTCATGTGGTTGTGTTTCTCTGCATTTGACTATTCCTTGAGCACTAGCCAGTTACTCCTTGAATAAATGTTTTAGCTGTATTTTTGTTGTTGGCAAAGTTCATTGATAGCTTAAATTAGAGATGACAATTTTTGATAGGACGGGTTTAGGTTGACTATTTTTTGGCATAAACCAGTTTATGACACGATTTGTCAACACGAAATATTAGTGGGTCATGTTCGGGTTCAACCCGAAATTGACTTGTGTATCTAATCAGGCTGACACGAACCGGATTAACATGTTTTAGACCCGAAATTGACCCAGCAATATATAAATGAACCAACCTACCCCCCATTTCACTTTCTCATTTTTTCATTTCTATAACGGCACAACTTGTCTCTCCCTCCCTCCTCGGTGACCAAGTCACTCTCCTTCATCTCTCTCTCTTTCTCACCGAGTGACCAACTGACCGACTGAGATACTATTACTGTCGGTGGAGCTGCGAAATGTAAGATCCATAACAAAGTGGAGCTGCTATGAAAAGGAGTTCCTAAGAAATGGAGCTGATATTCTTAAAAGTATTATTCACAACATTAGATGATTAGATCTACATTTTTTCATTAGATCTATATTTCCAGCCCTGTTATCTAGCATACCCATATGATATATATATGTTTGTTTGTATGTCTGGGTTTTCTTCATTTGCTCTTCATCCATAATTGGATTTGACCTCATATCAATCATTTGATGATCTCTCATATTTTTGTCTTTGTGATCTATTAGCACAAAAATTGTGATGATCTGAGTTTTGGCGCTCTCTCTCGTGGAATTTTTGATATAGGGGTTGGGTGGGTCGAGTGATGGGTTGGGTCGTGTTTACCCGGACATGGCTTGTGTTAACCTTGGGTCATGTTGGGTTAGTCGTGTTAAGAACGGGTCGTGTTCGAAAGACTTGACCCTTTTAACTCACAGGTCTTGTTTGGGTTGAAGTATCTAGAACTCGAACTCGTCATGATATGGCTAAACCTGACATGATTGCCACCCCTAGCTTAAATGGGTGATTATTATTTGAAATTATTGTGTAGTGCTAGAGCTTGTCCCGCATCAAATATGTGGGCTAAGTTTTTGCATTTGAATTTGATCTGATTTCCTCTTTGTTTATGCACTTTTTATCTTCTCTTCTGTATAGGAAGTACAGACATGGGTGACTGATATGGACACAATATGATATGGACATGTCGGCACTACAAATCCTAAAAAGTAGGACACTTGCTCATCTAGGAAATGCTACACATTTGTTTCTTGTGTATTAAATGTTATAGTTTATCTATGTATACATTTTTTATGTTATATGAGAAAATCATTAATTTATGATAACTTAATCTTATATTTAGTACTTTAACATGAATTCTTAGATGAATGGGCTATCGGAGTTAGAAAGCTCAATTTCTTGTAGACATGGACATGATTTAATGCTAAGGGGGGCCGGACAGTGGCATAGCAAAGAATTTCATTAATTTTGTCAAAGTCAAACTTTTATTAATATATAATTTGTCAAAATTAATTTTGAAGAGAGACAATGCGATATTATCTATTTTTGATAAAATAGAGTAAATTGATTCAATATTTGTCTAATTAAAAAATCTAATCAATCCATCAAAAAATCAAGATATATAATGTAATGTCACTGCACAATCATTCGTGTGCAACTAAATTTTAGATCAATTTCATCACACCATGAATGATTTTAATGCCAATTCATCATATAATTCAATAATTATAGTGGAGTTTATGTNGTAATGTCACTGCACAATCATTCGTGTGCAACTAAATTTTAGATCAATTTCATCACATCATGAATGATTTTAATGCCAATTCATCATATAATTGAATAATTATAGTGGAGTTTATGCNGTGCAACTAAATTTTAGATCAATTTCATCACACCATGAATGATTTTAATGCCAATTCATCATATAATTCAATAATTATAGTGGAGTTTATGTCTGATTTTATCAAATAGTCAACTATTCCAGTTTAATTTTGAAATATAACCCAATGATACAAAAATTTGAAAACATGCATTACCTTTTGAATCTTGTGGCATTTTAGTGGCCAATATATTACACAGAGTTCAATTTTCCTTAAAATACTCTATATCTAGGGGTTTCTTAGGAAAACTTTAGGGGGGCCATGGCCTTTTTTGGCTAAGCCTTGGTTCCGTCCATGCTTGTAGGTGAAGTGTAGCAATCATGCATTATTGCAATATTTTTCTCATCCTCTAAGCCAAAACTTTAGTTGGGCGTTTATGTGCCTTTAAATTTTTTCAATAAATTATAACCAAAATGTTGATTTGATTAGTCTTAGCACTTATATACTGTTAAATGGTATAAGATAGTCAAGGTTAAGTTCCCTAATTTTGATAATCATATGTTAGCAATTGTCCAAGAAAGTGTCGATCACATGTTTATCTTCTAGTCATCAACTCGGTTTAAGAAGTGCAAATATGTTACACAAGTTGTGTTGGACACATATCCGGAATTAAGGTTTTTCATTTCATTTTTTTAGGGACCGAGAAAAAAGAGTGTTGGACATGTGCTTGAGAGTGTTCAAGTAATGTCAATGTCCGAAATGGATATGCGAGTGTCCATGCCTCTTAGCTTTTGATTCATGTCAATCTCCTTCCCTCTCTACGTGGTTCCAAGGCTTGGGGTTCACAACGGGTTGGGTTAGAGCTCGTTCCACATGAGATATGTGGAGCCTCCCAAACTAGCAGATGAGCCTAGTAGACTTGTCTGCTCATTGGCAATTGGTTTGAAAGTTATACGATGTAAGAGATACAGATCAAGTTAATTGTTAGTTGATTGTTTCCAATCTTTGAAGTACTCATCTTTTATCCAAGTTCTATTCCTTTTAAAAATTTGGTTATTGTTTTACAATTTTACCATTATAAAAAGGTTGTATACCTGTTACCTTTTGAAGTCTATTACAGTTTCCTTCCTACCCAATTCTGTAGATAAGATCTTTCTGTTTATGCTCTCTATGCCTAGTTGTTTTCTGGAAATAGTATGCAATCAGTAATCTCATCAGGGCTTTCATTGTTAACTACCAATGCATGAGTGTTGCCCACATAGATTCAGAATATATAAGTTCACTCTGACACAGTTAAATTTGGGTTACTTTTTTTGAATTTCTATAGCAGTTATATTACTTCTTGTCCATGTTAATCACCTTGATGACGGGTGTATACATTATAAGAAAAGTGAGAATATAAAACAGAAAAATAAATATAAGACTATGCAAAATGCCATGATACTCCCGGTGTCTGGGCAGCCGGAGTTGATGGAAGCATTCTTGAGGAAGCTTGCATGGTTGGTTGCAAGTAGGATTTTTGTGCTTTTAGCTAGGTGTTTTGAATTTTCCTTTTCCTTTTATACATAAGTGTGTACACAGGTTACATCTGCTTGGTGCTCCTTTCTCAAAAGAAAGGAGAAGAAAACAGAGGGCGGCGGGGCGCCTTTTTTTTTTTTTTTTTT
>CAUOFW020000959.1:0-84186 GCA_963454935.2 Ilex paraguariensis | reverse complement strand
GCTTTTTTTTTTTTTTTTTTTTTGGCTTTTGTTGTTTGGGGGGGAGAGCAAATTGGGGGAATGGAGAAGAGGAACTGGGGTTAAATGGATTTATCCAACTGTAGCTAGATTCAATCTAAGCATCCAGCCCTTTGTAAATACTAAACCCTATGTAACTTATCCATCTTCTAGGTCAAAGTGTTCATCAAATTTCGTTTTCTCATCTTCTCTCATATCTTCCTGGAAATCAAATCAATATTCGGCCGATACACAGGACATCTCATCTAGAACTTCTTCCTTTGAGTTAGAATTCTTAGGTCTGCTGTTTTTTTCATATCTGCGTTGGTTGTGGCTCTATCAAATTGAGATCAACTAATAAGTCTCTTTCACTAGACGTGGTATGATGTATTCTCATTAGAGATCATCTTTATTATTTACAGCTTTAGGATTAGCTTGTTATATTGTTCAGTTAGGAATATTCCCTTCCTCAGTTAAACCGCGATCAATCTTTACAGTTGTGATGCCTATAAGTATCCATTCCCGTCTGATGGCTTAACCTTTGGTTATCTTCATGAAATGTTTAATGTTGTTCAGGCTGGGATTGTTCATTTTATGGTGGGCACCAGATTGTAAGCTTGTTATAAATGTAGCAATGAACATTTAGCCGGAACGATCTTGGTGCATGCAGGTTGGTCAGCTTTGTGTAGGTGTGTACCTAAGTAATATGCTGCTTAAAATTGATATCATGGGCATCTTGGGATGGACTTTTTAAGTTATGCTCTTCCTGCCACTCAAAGTACAGAATAAGGACAATANGTCAGCTTTGTGTAGGTGTGTACCTAAGTAATATGCTGCTTAAAATTGATATCATGGACATCTTGGGATGGACTTTTTAAGTTATGCTCTTCCTGCCACTCAAAGTACAGAATAAGGACAATAAGTATTACTTGTGGTGTTTTGATGAACAACACGAAAGTAATGACCAAACAGAGGAAATCATAAATGCAAATGGTTTCATGAATACATTATTTTTGGTGTAGCTTATCATATAAAGATTGGTGGAGGGCTCATTGAGACATAACTGAGATATCAAGGCTATTGATTTTGTAGGATCACAAAAGGGGACCACTGGTCAAGTGGTTAAAAATCGGCCTAATAACCTTGAGGTTGTGAGTTCGAAACATTNAGGGCTCATTGAGACATAACTGAGATATCAAGGCTATTGATTTTGTAGGATCACAAAGGGGACCACTGGTCAAGTGGTTAAAAATCGGCCTAATAACCTTGAGTTTGTGAGTTCGAAACATGAGGGCAACCACTCTGCACAAATAATGCCGAATGTTAGGTCTTCCTGGTGTATCCCTCACAGACTTTATTACTGGGACTAAGTTGTGTATTATTTTTAAGGTAGGACCTGGAGCGACAGTAAATGCTCATTTGTCCATACTGAGATATTGGAAATAAATGACCTTCTGAACATGCCTTTCTATGTTATTGCTTCTTGAATTAGTACTATTACTCCTCAAATGCCAATTTTCTGGTATTCATTTATCTTTGTGGATAACATGAGCATTCTTTTGCTTATTATTCTTGTCAAGTTTTATCTTTCTTTTCCTTTTATCTGACATTTTCCGTTATTTCTGGAGTTGATATTTGTTATCTTAACACATCATCATTTTTTATTCCAGGTTGAGATTAATGAACAAGGGCTGAGATTTATGGACTCCAGTTCGTCAAGCTCTTATTCACTCAAAGAGGTTAGATTTTGCAAGCTAAGAGTTTATTGGGCATTGACATTTATGGGAGCAGAAACCCTTCTTAGGCAAATAACTACATTTTTTGGTTTCTGTTTCTAATAATTAGGTAGCCTAATGTGACATGTACCATGATGTGATTTATACTAATATTCATGAGTTTCCAAATGAAGTGGATCATTTATTTTTGGCATATTTTCGGCATGGTTGATGGAATCTAAAAAGTATAGATACAGACACAAGACACGGATGCGATAAGACGTAGACATAAATTTCTCAAAAAGTAGGATACGGACACGTCGGTGATACGCTACAAAATAATTATAATTTATATACTCTATCACTATGTGTGGACAAATTATAGTATCTTAGTGTTTCATGACTTGTAATTTGTGTTGTACTCCAATAGGAATTTGTCGACGATGGATCATTATAGTCGATAATTCTCGATTTTTTTAGAGAAAATGGAGTGAACATATGTAATTACAATGGTTGCTCTCTCATCGTTCAACTAGGAGGATGGAAAGAAAATACATATAAGACAAAGCAGAATATCTTTCTTATTAAAAAATTTAAGTAAAACTTTATCATGCTTAGTCTTAAAAAATATTAATTTTTACTGTGAGATAATCATTTATAAACTTTCAAGGTTTGTTAATTACATGTTGACACATGTTTATTTTTTGACTATAGACACGCCCTAAAGAAGCATATGACACGTCACCAAAAGAATGTTGGAACATGGTTCCAAAACAGAGATTTTATCTTTTAATTCTACACTGCTAAGCCTAAGTGTTGGTTTCCTACACGGGTTCGTCAATTTCCTTGAGAGAAGCACTGATGAAACTGTTTATCTGTCTTAAATAGTTCTTTTTCTGTTTCACTTACCTATAGGCCAACTCTGGACACTGATACTGTTAGATCTTGTCCCACATTGACAAAATAACACCCTGAAACTAGGATATGGGCCATTTAGGCCTTTCTACACATTGTCAAAAAGAAACCCCCCCTCCCAGCACTGCCAATGGAGACTCATGTGCATGTTAGGTGTTGAGCCTTGTATTTCCGTAATATGTGCATTGCATGTTACATGCTGCTCAAGGTTCTGTGTAATCATATGAGCGAGGATAATTCAAGGGCCTCATGTTGTGTCCTTGATATAATTGCAGGATATTACATTCTTTTGNACTCCAATAGGAATTTGTCGACGATGGATCATTATAGTCGATAATTCTCGATTTTTTTAGAGAAAATGGAGTGAACATATGTAATTACAATGGTTGCTCTCTCATCGTTCAACTAGGAGGATGGAAAGAAAATACATATAAGACAAAGCAGAATATCTTTCTTATTAAAAAATTTAAGTAAAACTTTATCATGCTTAGTCTTAAAAAATATTAATTTTTACTGTGAGATAATCATTTATAAACTTTCAAGGTTTGTTAATTACATGTTGACACATGTTTATTTTTTGACTATAGACACGCCCTAAAGAAGCATATGACACGTCACCAAAAGAATGTTGGAACATGGTTCCAAAACAGAGATTTTATCTTTTAATTCTACACTGCTAAGCCTAAGTGTTGGTTTCCTACACGGGTTCGTCAATTTCCTTGAGAGAAGCACTGATGAAACTGTTTATCTGTCTTAAATAGTTCTTTTTCTGTTTCACTTACCTATAGGCCAACTCTGGACACTGATACTGTTAGATCTTGTCCCACATTGACAAAATAACACCCTGAAACTAGGATATGGGCCATTTAGGCCTTTCTACACATTGTCAAAAAGAAACCCCCCCTCCCAGCACTGCCAATGGAGACTCATGTGCATGTTAGGTGTTGAGCCTTGTATTTCCGTAATGTGTGCATTGCATGTTACATGCTGCTCAAGGTTCTGTGTAATCATATGAGCGAGGATAATTCAAGGGCCTCATGTTGTGTCCTTGATATAATTGCAGGATATTACATTCTTTTGGAGGAGGAGAGGAGGAAGCAGTAATAAAAAATTATCGCATACTAAATGGTGTCAAACTGTTCAGCTTGAACCTGAAGTGATCTCAATGTCCTTCATACCAATTTCGTCCTTGTTGAGTGGAGTTGACGGGAGTGGATTCTTGAGCCATGCAATTAATCTCTATCTACGATGTGAGCAAGAATTCTGATTGTTGGAATTATCATTGTTACGTTTGATTTTTATTTTTCCCGGCTTAACTTGTTTAGTTAGTAAAGTATTCTTACATGTGCACTGAAACATCTTACAACTGAATCTGTGTTGACACTTTTGCTATGTGGTATGCTATGTGTTGGGAGTTTTGCACTCTGAGAAACAATTTGCTGTCATAAGCTGAAATTCTAAAGTGGTCAACACCCTCTTTAGCCAACCGAAAGCTTGTATACTTGAAGTAATTGGTTTCAATAAGATGAAATAGTTTGTCGTTCTCATCGACAGTTAACTCAAGTTGACTTCTTATGGCCTCATCCCAACTGTTTTTCTATATTCCTTTTGGTATTTTTTTGGTTCTCTGTGCTTATGATATATTTGCATATCAAGGGAACAAAGATTGGAATACCAGGGTCCCTGAGCAGAAGGTGCCTTATTTTTACTAGATTTATCCTCTTTTTAAGCACCTTTTTTTTTTCTTTCTAATTTGGTTAAAGTTTGTGGCCAAGTGGTATTATTACACAATGCAAACTGTCCTTTCTGTAACTTATTTACTTTCGGGTTTGGAGTGTAGATAAACCACCAATTGAAGAACTTCATCAATTCCTGGAGTTTCAACTTCCAAGGCAATGGGCACCAGTATTTGGTGAGCTTCCCCTTGGTCCAGAGAGTAAGCTGCAAAATGGTGCATCTTTACAGTTCAGCCTTATGGGTCCCAAGCTCTATGTGAACTTAAATCCGGTAATTCATCTACAGATTCATTTGCTGATTTCAATCCTTTTTAAACTGGCTTGTGTTTTCCTTGATCTGGATTATGTATCTATGTATTCTTGCGATGGCTATAAACTGAGAAATGGTAATCCTTTTTAGCTTCCCAATTCTTCATTTTTGAGATCTGCTCAAGTCGTTAGTCATGCAGAATCATGGCAAAAGATAGATGGCTTGTGGCTGACTGAAGGGTTCAATAGCTTGCCATCAAGTTGGTTTGAAATGATGTTTGAGTCATTAAGTCGAGATTTGGACTTGATGTCTCCTTATTTAGCAGAACAAATCAATGGAGCTGTATAGGTGGAACAGAGGAAGTCAGGTTTATTTTGCTTGAAGTACCTCAATGTCAGACTCGAGTGGTCACCAACAGTTGATTTGAGTCATCCAATCCACTGACAAACCCAGAAAAAAAAATTAACTGAAAGAGAATAGAACTAAATAAACTGAAACCAACCCATCCCCAATGAATTTTATCACAGTTTATTGCATTTTCCTGCCAGTTATGTGCCATCTGCAAGATATTGATTTTTGCACTTTCTGGCTTTCATATACTCCACAGCAGCAAGATAAAGCAGGGTGAGACAATCCTTGTGTTTATCCTAACGTGGGATAGATTCAGGTTCAACGTGGTAATGTTTGGATCTATAAATGGGCGGAGTTAGTATTATTAATTTTTTTACGGATTTGCAATGCAGCTGAAGTTTTGTCATGATTCATGTGTGAAATGGTAAATATTTTTTCTTTATATTAATGTCCCAAGGTACATTCAATGATGGGATTCGTTTATATGGTAACTACTTTTTCTTAATTCTTATAGCTACTCGGAGGAAGTACAAAAATGATAGCTCGTATTTGAGAGTTTGACCCTTGGCTAACAATTAGGTTAAGGAATTGTGCTTCTGCGCATGTCAACGAGGAATAACCAATGATGTGATATGTGTTTATATGTCTTTTGGGGAAATTTGACTTCTCACCTTCAACTTTACCCGAAATTTCTTTTGATCTCTATATTTGAGATGACAATATTGTTCATTTTTCACCTGCATCTCAATGGGTTTTCTTCGTCACCTTAGGCTATTGATTTGGAAGGAAATTGATAACTTGGAAGTGATTGAAATCAAATGGTTGAAATATTATTTGGCCACGTTTTGAAGTTTAACAACAGAACAACTCTTTCTTTCTCTCTAAACCATTCAGTATGCATAGTCTCTTTTCTCTCTCTAAAAACAATTAGTTAGGGAGCTAGACCTATCGGGGTACTTCCATATACTTGACTTTTAGAAAGTTTGAGGTGCTGACCCCTTATCTCAACTTAGAGTAAATCGGGCATTAAGCAGGAAAAAGCCAAGAGAACCCAATGCTAGACGCCGCAAAGGAGGACCAACCCAAAAGCCAATCACGAACTGCTCTGGTTAACAAACATAACTCTTTTCCTCTCTGTGTTATGCATGTTTCTATATGCAATGATGGGTCTCTCCTAGGAGTGTTAATTGAGCTGAGCCTATCGAGCTTCGGTTTGTTCAAGCTTGGATTGAGTTTTTGAAGGGTCTTCAAGCTTGGCTCTGGCTCGAATACTGAGTCTATATTATTGTTCAAGCTCGAGCTAAGCCAAAAACGAGCTCCTAAATAATTCCCAAATCCACAAATCTACAAATCTCAAATTCGTAACCACTAATCTAAGAAAAAAAATCTCAAACCAATAAATTTCACAAAAATCTGAATCAAAATACAAACCCTAGCTTCGAAAAATTATAAATCGCAAAATAAATTACAAATTAAAGGTATATATGCGCACCTTAGGATGACTCTAGATGACAATAATTTGATTAGGGCTTTGATTGAGGGTGGTGGCATTGGTGAGAGATCGAGAGAGGCAAGGTCTTTGGAGAATGAGAGACATTGGGGAGTAGAAGAAGCAGAGAGAGAGGGGCGGGGGAAACACATGTAAAGTGTGTCAAAAAAATGTGGCAGCTTGACATAGGTTTAAAAGGGATTCTATATTTACTAATTTTCCTAATTTTACTTACATGTGTATTTTGTACAATAAACAAAACGAGCTGGCTCGCTAATAGCTCAGGCAAGGCTTGGTTCGGCTCAGATACAAAATGAGCCTAACAATTTATTTAGATTCAACTCATTTTGTAATATGAGTGAGCTTGAGCAAGCCAAAAACGAGTCTAGCCAATCCTACTTGGTCCGTTCAACAACCATATTCTCTCCCTATCCTATCCCAAAAAATTAACCACCACGTTCAGCATCATTCAATCACTGATGGGTGATGAGTTACTTGATTTATTGGGATGGCCGAAAGATATTGAGATTGTGGGGGTGATGGTGGGCTAATGCTTTGATCAGATGGCAACAATTTTATCGATGATGGTGGCACCACCTTCTAAGATAACGGTGGTAAAAATGTTGTAATGGTGGCGAGTCCTAGAGTATTTTGGGGTTAATGATGCTGGTGTAATTAATAGTTAGGGTGGAAATATGGCTATGTCACAAGCAGGAATGGTGGTTGGAATTTCTGAGACAACATGGTTTCTTCATTTACTTTTAGGCTTGAAAATTGTATGCTTGATGGGTAAGAATATACAGATTCTGTTNTATTTTGGGGTTAATGATGCTGGTGTAATTAATAGTTAGGGTGGAAATATGGCTATGGCACAAGCAGGAATGGTGGTTGGAATTTCTGAGACAACATGGTTTCTTCATTTACTTTTAGGCTTGAAAATCGTATGCTTGATGGGTAAGAATATACAGATTCTGTTTATAGAGAAGGGTGTTTTGTGTGTCTGAACAGAAGAAACTCTGAATAAACCCATGTTGACGAATAATAAGAATAAGTTATTGTTACATCAAGTTAGTATATAAAATTAGTTAGGGTAGTGAAAGTCTAGAATTTTACTGCCATTTTTTAGATTTTTTGACACTGGGGGATGTTGACTGGGCTGTCGGAGGTGGAACGGAAATATACTTTTTTGGATTTTGGGCTTCAGATGGTGGTAATGACTAGTCATCTTTCATCGAGTCAGTGGGTTATTAGTAGTGTGCCTTGGGGATGAGGCAGTGGCAGTGGAGACTCAGAGTGTTTGTTTGGTNTGGATTTTGGGCTTCAGATGGTGGTAATGACTAGTCATCTTTCATCGAGTCAGTGGGCTATTAGTAGTGTGCCTTGGGGATGAGGTAGTGGCAGTGGAGACTCAGAGTGTTTGTTTGGTGGGGAGAGAGTGAGAAGACTAGTGATTTCGGCATGACAACGTAATTTGGGTCAAAGATGGTGTCAGCCCCCCTGGCAGACACCAATCATCTGAGTGGGTATGGTGGTGGTTCGATTGAGAGGACAATGGGATATTTTAGAGACAGAGATATTTTTGACTGTGTATAATTGTTTTTTATGTGAAAAAGACATCTATGGCCTTAGACATTCTTGTGTTCAGATTAACATGCATAACCCATCCTACAATGAGAACCACCTGAAAATTCAGTTGGTAGAGATATGTGAAAAAAAGCTGAACCAGTCGCTTGCACTTTCTATTAACTGAAAGTTCAATTGGTAAAGATACTTGCAAAACCATGTTAAGTTTATGGGCATAATAGATACAGTTGCACTTTACTAACTCAAATTGCATAATTTTGCCAAGCATGTTAAGTTTGAATGTGATATTCGAAATGCAGGGCTAGCCTTGTGTTTGCTTTTTAGATGAATTTGGACAACAATTTGAATAATAATATTGACCACAAAGGTGCTGTTCATATTTCAGTTTATGGGAGCATGTTAAAGTATAAATACTAACTTAACATGTTTGAATTTCGTTTAACAACATGCTTAAGTGGAAGTTTTATAGAACTATATGGCTAGTCAATAAATACTTAACTAATCATTCTTATGATGAATATTGCCACAGGTGTATGTGGATAATAGGCCAGTGACTGGCCTTCGACTTTACTTGGAAGGAAAAAGAAACAATTGCTTAGCAATCCATTTGCAGCACCTTTCCTCCTTGCCAAAAAGCTTTCAACTTCAAGATGAACGAAATGGCAACTTTGGTAACTCTTATGATCGAAGGTACTATGAGAAGCTCAAGTGGAAGAGCTTCTCTCATATATGCACTGCCCCTGTTGAATCTGATGAGGATCACTCCATTGTTACTGGAGCCGAGTTTGAAGTTAAGGACTCCGGTCTAAAGAAAATTCTCTTCTTGCGCCTCCAATTTTCCAAAGTTATTGGTGCCACAGTGGTCAAGAAGCCTGAGTGGGATGGCTCCCCTAACCTTGTCCAAAAATCTGGAATTATCTCTACATTGATTAGCACACGTCTCTCAACGAATCAGAAGCCACCTCCACGACCATCTGATGTGAATATTAACTCCGCTGTATACCCTGGTGGCCCTCCAGTGGCAGCACAGATTACTAAACTCCTGAGGTTTGTTGATACAACAGAGATGACAAGAGGACCACAGGACCCACCTGGGTACTGGGTAGTGTCTGGAGCACGGCTTGCTGTTGAGGGTGGTAAGATATCTCTCCGCGCCAAATATTCTCTCTTAGCCGTGATTTCGCCAGATGTAGATATGTCATTGGACTGCTAGTTTGCCGAAGGAACAAAGACATTTTGAGAGGGGCATGTGTTTTAGAAAGGAAAGGATAATTGGTGCTTCTTTCTTGGGTAGTAGAGGCATGCCGTTTTTCTTACATTTGTATGTTCAATTGAGATTAAATGTCAGAAGTATAATATTGGGAGTTTCTTGGGTGGTTGTATAATAATCTTCTCGTGTTTGCATTACTCTATTTCTTGTGCTACAGATGCTTTGTATATGTTTTAAGTTTATAGTATTACTTTTTGGGTTTTTTGCACTTTGTACTCTGAAAGATATCTTGCTTTCCACTTTGCACCAAGAAAGATTAGTTTTTTTACATTGTACTTTGAATATCATAAATTAGTTTCAAGGTGGTGTCCTCGAACTAACATCCGTTTCAAATTTAGTTAAAAATTGATACACTTGTTATTCACGTGTGTCGTTCAAATTTTTAAATGAGTTTGTGGTTTGACAAGGTATAAGAACAAGAAAACTTGCGTCCGAATTTTATAACCTCCTTGACAATTTTAGTACTTGCATGTGCTTAAAAGCATTTAGATGAGTTGGTGATTCGAGAATACATTCACTCACTTTTCTATGGCATTGATGAACCAAAATAGATGATTCAGTAGACATGGTGATTCATTCGCCTGCAAATTTTGATAAGCCACATGCTTCTATACTAATGATCTCATACAATATTAGATTGTTACTAACCCTCCTGGGCGAGACCATGTGGATCCTCCTCTCTCCCCCTATTTTCAGTGCGGAATGTCTAGTTTAAATCATAAATTTTAACTTAAAAAAGTAGTTCGTTACTACTACGACAATATCAGAGCCTAACAAACGACATTATTGTCATGAATCAAACCCTGTTTGATAACCGCGTGAGAGTTAGAGACAGGTACAATTTATTACTAAACCACTATTTTGGTTTATTGGCCATAAAAAAAATAAAAAGATGAAAAACCTCAACATTTTCAATATGAGCAATGCTACTTCAGCTTAATTTACTGACCTAATTTATTGATATTATTATTTACGACTATTGAATTGATAGTGGGCCCCAATATTGATTAACTCACAACCAATCTAATCATTGTGATGGATTATAGCAATAAATTAAGTTCAAATAATATTATTATTTCAAATATATATAAGGCAACATGGAGGCCTCT
The DNA here is from genome assembly GCA_963454935.2 of Ilex paraguariensis. NCBI lineage: Eukaryota > Viridiplantae > Streptophyta > Magnoliopsida > Aquifoliales > Aquifoliaceae > Ilex > Ilex paraguariensis. The sequence continues at coordinate 73,770 of CAUOFW020000959.1, read as the reverse complement.
TGACTTAATATCATCCATTTTTCACATGTAACAACGGGTTCATTTTTCTGGCTTTTAGAAATGGTTGGAGACACAATTCCATTCATGTTCACCACATATTGGACAAGTTAGAATGGAGAGCTATGTGTAATTGCGAAACTTTTAGTTTCGGGTACTTAACAAGATCTTTTTTATATGATGAACTTTTTTTTTTAGACAAAGTCACATAAAATCCACCCCTATGGGTGACTCTTAGATACTTACATTCAACTGCTATAATCATAAGTATCGACAAAATCGAGAGTCACTAGCAAAAATTAAACCCAATACATCTGAGTTTACATTGCCAATTCACTTCAAACCACTTGGTTGCTGGTACACGTTTACTTTGAACTATCTTACCTAAACTTGTACGTATACTTAAACACATAATTAGACACAATCTTATCTAAGCATGTATGTCTAACCAAGTATTGAGCTTGAATAGCCGGAAAAAAAGCAGCAGCCAAGGTTTAACTGTTGGGAATTAAACCGGAGCAAAAGCATTCGCGATCGAGAAAGTTAGATGTACCTTTGCTACATTGAAGAAGATGAGTGAACAAGTGAAGTAGAAAGCAAAAATGGTGATATTGTTTCTTCATTGATCAAGAATTTCAATTTTTGGGAAGTATAATGATCATCCAATAAACTGGGCTTTCGTTTTTTCAGATGAATGATTTGAAGGCCTATTAATTCTAACAACTAATTGCAAAGTTGATCATTCAGATCATTCAATTCATAGATGTAAATTTCGAATCTATGAATTGGAATATTCCCAAAACTCACAAAGAAAAAAAGAAGTGAGTTAGGCAAAAGAAAAGCTATTTGGACCAAAAGAAACAAAGTAGCTTAGACAAATCTTTTTTGTCGATAATCTCAGACCAATTAATGAAATATTAATAAATATGTAATTGATCGAAAACGCCTTGAAAACGACTTTTCAGCTTTGAAATGACACGTTCCAAATATTCCTACTCCCATTGGCTATATGCATTTGGATCCCGATTCATGAATCTCTCGGTTCGAGAAATAAAAATAAGAAGATCAATCCATTTTTTTTAACTCTTTTTCAAATTCGATAAACATTGGTGGATCATATATTTCATTATAGTTCTATAATTCAGAATATCCTTTCTTATTTGATCTCTTTGGATTCCATATTCGAAGTTGCGGTCCGGCTCTTTCTCTTCCTCAAAACTCTTTCTATTCTCCTCCTTATCCCTCTCTAAGTGGCGGCTAGGGCTAGGGGTATGGGTCCTGAGGGCTACTCATTTGCTATACATACCACCCCTCTTATCTCAAATACACAGATGGCTTTCTAGAATTAGGAATAGAGAAGACACCAAGGATTACTCATAGACCTGGCTTTAATTGATCAGAACCAGGAGCTTACTGAAATGGTAAACATAAAAACCATATCAAGAAGTAAAGCTTTACATGATGTATTTATTCCTTGCTATGATCCTATTTGGAACATGCCAAACTCATCAATATGCTAACCTCATGCTCACAACTCTCTTGATTAAAATACACTATTCATCTCATAAAATAAAATAATATCCTATTTATGTGAATATGATACTCATTAATCAGTCAAATTTTTTTTTTTTTTTTTGGCATGCAAAATGATTTCAATACGAGGGCACACATCCTAACGTAAACATCCATATTACCGTCCCCTTTAATGTAACAAAATCATACGAATGTGAAAAATGGGCTCAAAAAATGAATTCACATGAACTTTCCTTGACAAAACTGATGTCCACAGATCTACAATTTACAGAAGTTAGTTTTTTTTCCTGAAATTACAATACTGATGTCAATTTTTCAACGATCTGCTTACCTTTCGNACATGAACTTTCTTTGACAAAACTGATGTCCACAGATCTACAATTTACAGAAGTTAGTTTTTTTTCCTGAAATTACAATACTGATGTCAATATTTCAACGATCTGCTTACCTTTCACCTAATATTGATTCAAGAAGAGTAGCTTCTTCTTCCTGCAAAAACACAATTCAAATATGAGGAGTGAGAACAATCAGTCAGCTTCATTCAAAAACCAAGATTGGTTTGCTGAATAAGCAATTACGTACCACCAAGGCATTAAACTCGGTCTCTTCATCTATGGCGCTTATTACTGCAGGGTCCTCCAAGAGTTCCTGTTTACAAGCATAGCAGCAAAGAAAAATAAGAGGCGAGACATTAGAACCGAAAATTCAGGAACATATTAAAGATTTTCAACAATAACAAACATCCGAATCACATATAAATGGCATCTTCAGTAATTATTTCAGTGTGCAAAACTTTCAAAACAGACAGGAGAAATGGCACTTTGCCGCATGATAGATTTTAAAATTTTTATGTTAACACCTTCAATTTTTTTAAATGGTAGTAATATGCCCCCCAAAAGCAGCTTGCTGTTTGGCACTGATGGACAAGCAGCGTGCAGCTTTTGAGGCACATTACGTCAATTTAAAGAAATTCAAGGTGCCATAAGGCACTCTTAATTTTGAGGGTGTAAAGTGAAGATTTTAATATCTTTTAGGGGGCAAAGTGTTATTACCCAAAAAGAGAAGGTATTCAAGCTGGTCTGTTTCTTTTAAGTTTGAAGGTATTCATTCACACCTCTTCTCAACAAGCTTTTTCCAAATAAATAGCATCAAAAGCAAGATCAAGATGCAACAAAAGCACAGTGGATATTGTATTTCACAGTGAAAATTGATCCACCAAGCTGACACTAAATTGCAACGTCAGTAGTAATTTTCCCCCTTTTACCACCAAAGATATTCTCACAAATCCAAGAGCATGTATCTTTAGAATCTGGTGCAGTCTCCTAAATGTACACTTAGATGGCCATGCTAACTTTTATCTGATCTGACAATGATGACAAACTTCTAACGACCACACACTAACCTCCAAGAAACATCATACAACAAATTTAACTTCAACCCAGACAAATGCCGTCACAAATACAAAAAAGATGCTAAATTGCCGAATCTTATATAAATAACAAGTAAGCCATCCAACATGATATTGACATTGAGCCAGATGTAGGATGGTAAAGTTCCATATATATATGCAAAATACTGTGGTAGGTAACCAGTCAATGACATAATTCATTTATACAAGTAGAAAGGGCCTATTAGTGCAATATTAACATGATATTATTTCATCCACTTAAACCTTTTGAATAGTATTTCCCAAATGAAAAAATATTCTCCTTAATCAAACACTAATGACTTCTGAGCATGTCATACTACTATGTCCAGTAAACCAGAAAGGTACAACTAATGAGGTTTTCTATTTGGACAAATACTTCATTGCATTGAGTATCAGTGAAAAAACTATTGTTTCATTTGGAAGTGTTTTAGCCATAGGCTTGGTATCAATAAAACACCATATTCACATAATTTTGTGCATCTAAAGAGTTGATTTGTTGAAAACATCAAGCCATGGCTTCAATAAGTTGACATAACAATATTTGACCATTTATAGTTTGATGATACTCAACTACCAGCTATTGGCATGAGTGTTATCTCATGCCATCCCCAAAANGTGCATCTAAAGAGTTGATTTGTTGAAAACATCAAGCCATGGCTTCAATAAGTTGACGTAACAATATTTGACCATTTATAGTTTGATGATACTCAACTACCAGCTATTGGCATGAGTGTTATCTCATGCCATCCCCAAATTGGGAGGTGCATAATTCAGTAGTGATAGTTTATTTGCTTATCCGAAAACAAGAAGTCAGTTTAAACAAAATGTCAAGTAGAGAAGCTTGACACTAAAAGCTTAACTAACACACTCTTTCAACAAGATACTGGGTAGAACAAGAAAAAGATTTAAATTCTCATGATCAAGAACCAACAAATTTCAGCATTATGAAGGACGNATAATTCAGTAGTGATAGTTTATTTGCTTATCCGAAAACAAGAAGTCAGTTTAAACAAAATGTCAAGTAGAGAAGCTTGACACTAAAAGCTTAACTAACACACTCTTTCAACAAGATACTGGGTAGAACAAGAAAAAGGTTTAAATTCTCATGATCAAGAACCAACAAATTTCAGCATTATGAAGGACGCAACATTTGCCTTATCAAAAGGAAGGCTCAATCTCTAGAATGGGCCTCCTGCATATAAGATCAATTCAACTCCAACCTAGAAACTTAAGGAAAAAAAAACAGAACAAGGGGCTAAATCATTATCCCCACCAACATGAGCTTCACCAGTTTCGTACAATTCAGGTAGACAGTTCCTAGNAAATTTCAGCATTATGAAGGACGCAACATTTGCCTTATCAAAAGGAAGGCTCAATCTCTAGAATGGGCCTCCTGCATATAAGATCAATTCAACTCCAACCTAGAAACTTAAGGGAAAAAAAACAGAACAAGGGGCTAAATCATTATCCCCACCAACATGAGCTTCACCAGTTTCGTACAATTCAGGTAGACAGTTCCTATAATTTATTGAACTAATCAGTAACGGAATTTGAATTATCCACCTATGTTCATCTAGAATATCTACATTCTATATATCACCAATAAACAATTGAAAATTAAAAATATATGAATGTTATTGCCTCTTTCAACACAACTGATAACATGGAATGATATAGAGAAGATTGACATAGCTCTTACAAAAGGATTGCACAGACGACTCGTAAAATTAATTTGTCGAAAAGTTAAGGTTCATCAACTGATAAAATTTTGGAATTGTTTAGTTCCTAGAAGTCCTGCTCATTTCCTCTGAATTTCACAAAAATGAATGTGTAATTTTGATCCTAAATCTTATGCATGTGATTAAGGGTGATATGGCTAAAATATTTATGAAAAACTAAATCTAAAATAAATGCTAAAAACTTGAAGAGGATGCAAGTAAGATGAAATGATTTACAAATGAGAAAAAAAATATCTATTCGTAACCAGCCCTCATACTGGCAGCCTAATTTATTTGTTCTTTTTCAATAGATGACAAGAACAATCTCCTCAACCCGCATTTAGATACCATGCTCACACCTTTATCACTGTGCTACAATGTTTTGTCACCAAAAGAAAGAATCACAAGAGCCAAGCAAAAGACAAGGAGCAAAGATGGATCAAAGGGCCAGAGAATTTTCAGCTCATATTTTCCAAGAACTGTACAACATAAAGAGTAAAGATACAGGAAATCCTAGAAAATAAGTACAATCCAAATATCAGTGAAACTTTTACTGTAAGCATTTAGTTATCATACTNCAGCTCATATTTTCCAAGAACTGTACAACATAAAGAGTAAAGATACAGGAAATCCTAATATCAGTGAAACTTTTACTGTACAATCCAAATATCAGTGAAACTTTTACTGTAAGCATTTAGTTATCATACGACATATAGTACCGTAAACCTCTAATCTCCACCCATGTAACACAAACTAAGAAGTAAATCTTAAACCAGTGCTTATAGGGATACAGCAAATCTACTTAGAAAGGGAATGCTTACATCATAAGCAATTTGCAACACGCCATTCTGATCCTGCATTAAGAAGAAATAATTAAGGGAAATTTAGTTAGTAGGAGTAGACAANTATAGGGATACAGCAAATCTACTTAGAAAGGGAATGCTTACATCATAAGCAATTTGCAACACGCCATTCTGATCCTGCATCAAGAAGAAATAATTAAGGGAAATTTAGTTAGTAGGAGTAGACTATTTTTTGTTGTTCAAGGATTAATCAGTAGTTTCTTTATGAAGTTGATAGCTGGTTGTTTACCTTCACGGCAACAAAGAGAAGTGGGTCAGATGGTGTATAAATCATGTAATGAGAACCATCCTGCATGTAGAGAATACAGATTTAAAAGGGCTCTTGGAATACCAATTTTATGAAGAATTTTGATCGGATACTAAAAAGGGATCCAAGACAGAAATGCCTAATATGCCAAACTTCTCACAATTATTGAACAGGAAGGAAAAAGTATTTACCCGCATGGACCATGTCATGATGCCATATTGACACAAGAATTTTGATCGGAGATTAAATCTTTGGAACATCTTTTCTAATGGATGTATGAGATGACAATATTTTCCTTTCCGCATAGGCACAATGGTCTAACCGGAATCATATTCATTGAAGAGAAATATTGGAAGTAACACTACTTCAGACCANATCTTTGGAACATCTTTTCTAATGGATGTATGAGATGACAATATTTTCCTTTCCGCACAGGCACAATGGTCTAACCGGAATCATATTCATTGAAGAGAAATATTGGAAGTAACACTACTTCAGACCGGTATGAGAGGTAATGGAGATGTAAGCTGATATTGAACATTAATAAATATTTTCTAATTAATCTGTGAAACAATGATATAACAGCAAACCCATTCATCGAGAGAAGTTGAAAGTAACACCAGTTGAGGGTAAGATGAGATTGAGAAGTAGTTGAGATGATATGCTCACTTAGCAAAGGCCAACACATGCAAAAGCCCAGTTCCAACTTCGAGAAGAAGTTGGCATGTAGCAGCTTGTCTGATAATGATTCACATGGAGCAGCAAGTGATTTGGTTCAGATACAAGGCTACTGGGGCAAAAAGATTATGTATCAAGGCTTCTCAAGAAAAGCTTGATAGCCTATATTTTTAAAGAGAATACTGCTCTCTATAAAGCAGACCTGGTAAGTATCACAAGGTGTATGGGACTTAAAGAAGCTAAACGGACTTGATACATTTGGTTCTGGACTAGAGCTTCATGGAATTCTGCCTGAAGTCTGCTCGTAGGAAAGTCTTCTAGGACTTCCTCTAATACACAATAGTAGAGGGAAAATACCACAAGCACATTGATCCGCTGATTGTCAAACATATATTAGTAAAATTACACAATATGCTAACCACGCCATGCAAAGGGGATTGCAAGTAAAGTTGTGACCATTACATATTCAACAATATGTTTCAGTTTTTTATTCCTTTTCTTAGAATACCCAAGGACAGTTTTGGGTTCATATAGATAAGGAAAAACTACATTTTAGGAAGGAGCTTAATATTGGGATTTTTATTCCTTTCTCACAATATCCAACCAAGCTAGGATTACTATCATTGGACATGGATTAAGATACCTACTATGATTGTGAATTAGATTGAACTAGTAATCTTAAACTCAAATAAGACCACCAATTAGTTCACTATTCAAACATGGTAAGCTTCGATTTTAGAGATGAAATTCCCATTCCCCACCAAGATTACCACCACCANAGATTGAACTAGTAATCTTAAACTCAAATAAGACCACCAATTAGTTCACTATTCAAATATGGTAAGCTTCGATTTTAGAGATGAAATTCCCATTCCCCACCAAGATTACCACCACCGAAATGGGGCCTCAGGAGTTTCTCATCTGATCAACACACTTGGCTTTTATCTTTTCAGTCAATCACGTGATCTGCAGGTAAGTGGCTGCAAACTTTGCTAAAACATCTTGAGATGGGAGAAAAATGAAGAGAGACAGCTGACCAAAGGAAAAAGGAGATAAAAATATCAAATGAACACAAAAGAAAAAGAGAAATAGTGCGCACATGCACATACAAGTAGGTGAACCGAAAAAAAGGAAAAAATTGTGGAGGCAATAAAAATGCTTGTTAGAAGTTATCAAGCTNATGCACATACAAGTAGGTGAACCGAAAAAAAGGAAAAAATTGTGGAGGCAATAAAAATGCTTGGTAGAAGTTATCAAGCTGCCCGATCAAAGTCCCACTTTCAAAGGTTGCACATCCGAAATGGAGAAGATCTTATAGGCCCCATCCATACATAATCTATAAGATTGACAGTTGAATTCTGTCCCACAGATTATTGGTGGGTTTTACGTTAGCCACCTCAGGGGATGTCAGTGAAGAAAATAATAAAGGTGCATTTTATGCTTTAAATGACACTCGGCAATCAGTTCATAACATCAGCAGCCAAGTGACGATTGTATATTGGCGAGAAATATCAGAACCATTCCCTAGAAGATTACAAGTTTCTTATCTGCACGAGGTTGGATAAGAANCCCTCAAATTTAAATTTATTCTTGTATAAATTGATGTTAACCTAATAAATATGTTGAATTAATAAATTATTTAGCATATCTTTATAAATTAATGGATTGCATTTGTGTTTCTATGCGTTTCCATATTTTTCTGCGTTTCCATTGCGTTTCCGAAATGTTTCCGAAACGTTTCTATTTTTGAGTTGACCGAAACGGTACTTCGAAACGAAATTTTGATCCTTGCTTACAGGGCCCATCCATACATAATCTATAAGATTGACAGTTGAATTCTGTCCCACAGATTATTGGCGGGTTTTACGTTAGCCACCTCAGGGGATGTCAGTGAAGAAATAATAAAGGTGCATTTTATGCTTTAAATGACACTCGGCAATCAGTTCATANGTGTACTTCAAACTCTATCCAGGTCAAGCCCTTAGTAACTAGATATCAAACAGGGCTTTCAAAACTATATTCCAAATTTGACATGATCCACTAACAGAATGGACTACTAGATCTGTACCAGATTGAAGCATGTAATTTCTACACCTTCAGTTGGTAAGCCATCTACATCTTGACCATCATCTGCAGAAACATCAAAATGCTTTGTTGAGAATTCTGAATTGCATATAAAATCCTACCTATGATCGAACAAAATGATTACAAGGTTTCTTTTCCACATTGTGGCAAAGTCTAAAGATAGTTCCTTACATGACGAACAAGATTATTTTAGCTCTAATGATGAGAAGTGGATAATTTTGAAAATTTTTATACAAAATATAGATTTATCTTTAGTTCCCACAAAATGGAAAGGCAAGAACAAGGGAGATGGGGGGAAGTGTGAGGAAGAGAAAGGGTGTTCAGGGACTTGGAGTTTTTAATCACCAATTAACCATGGTGAAGTGACTTCTAGAAAGGTCAGTGTGGAGATATGAGTTTGTTATGGAAATCTTAACTGGAATGCAAGAGGGATAGGATATAGCAAAACGAGAAGTTCAATAAAATATACAGTTCTGAATGTGAGTCCAAATGTAATCTTGCAACAATCTAAGTTTTAGATTCTTGATAAGAAGGATTCTTAAGAGGGTGTGGGCATCTAGATTTAGAAATTGGATTTTTTTGGGGGGACCTTTTATAGGAGGCGGGCCATACTGAACCGATATGGGATGAGAGGTCTATTAAGTCAAAGAATCAATTAAATGAGAATTTAAAATTTACATTCCAAAAAAAACTACACATGGTCTTAAGTGGTTATTGACTACGATAATAAGTCTAGTTCAAGAGTTTTGTTGTGGGAAGAGTTGACTAGGTTGTTCGGTCTGCATAGTCCTCGATGGTGTATTGGTGNGAATCAATTAAATGAGAATTTAAAATTTACATTCCAAAAAAAACTACACATGGTCTTAAGTGGTTATTGACTACGATAATAAGCCTAGTTCAAGAGTTTTGTTGTGGGAAGAGTTGACTAGGTTGTTCGGTCTGCATAGTCCTCGATGGTGTATTGGTTGGGTGCCTTAACATGGTAAGGTACCCGTCCGCAAAATTGAATAGGGTAGAATGACAAGAAGCATGAGGGTTTCGATTTGTTTATTTGGGAAACGAAGCTCAAGGATCATCCATTAGCTAAGGGCCTTTTCACTTGGTCAAATTTTAGAAGAAACTTGGTGTGCAATACATTGGATGGGATAACAGAGGTTAAAACNCATTAGCTAAGGGCCTTTTCACTTGGTCAAATTTTAGAAGAAACTTGGTGTGCAATAGATTGGATAGGATAACAGAGGTTAAAATGAGGGTTGCGTTCGATCATAGTCCCATTGTCTTTGAGACTTCTACCGTTAGGTGGGGCACATGTACTTTCAAATTTGAGAATGTGTGGTTAAAACATTATGACCTTAGAAAAAGTTTAGGGATTGGTGGATGAAAATGGGGTTTCAAGGTGAGGAGCATTTTAAAATTTATACAAAACGTAGAAACTTTCGAAATAAAATCAACGATATGAAACAAAGAGGTATTTGGTGATGTTCGTGTCACCAAATGTGTATGTTTGGTGATGTACATGTCACCAAAAGTTTAATCTGGCTAAGAATTGAGGAAATTAACGAGGACTTAGATGAGAATGTGAGGAAAAAAGGCGGAACTTGGTAATAAATTTTGAGAATGTAACTTCCAAAGAAAAAAATAATTGTACACAGAAGACAAATTGAAATGATCAAAAGGAGGAAAAAAACTCATCACAAAGTGATGAATGTGGGAGCTTTAAGAAGAAAATCATAAGTTAGAGCTTGACAATAGTATGATGATAGAAGAGTGTCACATGCTTAGATTGTAAGGTTTTGATTGGAATTGCACTGATGAGAAGAAAACAATTGGGTAGAAGCCTTTTGAGCAGAAGGAAGTTAAAAGTATTATGTTTGACCATTGTGGGAAGAAGTCTCCTAGACTGGATGGATCTACCATAGGTATTTTTAAGGAATCTTAGGATGTGGTGAAAGGGTTGATAAAAGTTTTTGATGATTTTGTAATTGTTATGGTCAATGCAATTACTAATTCTACTTTCTTGGTAAACGATGGTTTCAAGCCGATAAGTTTGGTTATCATTTTGTTTTATCTGTGAGAGTAAGAAACACTCTTGGTAATACTATATNCAAGCCGATAAGTTTGGTTATCATTTTGTTTTATCTGTGAGAGTAAGAAACACTCTTCGTAATACTACACTGGAGTTTCAAGGAGAATTTGTCCCAATAAGGTAGATTTTAGATGTAGCCCTCGTGACAAATGAGGTGATTGCGGATTATAGATCTATACGGGTCGACGGGTCTTGTTAAACATGATTTTAAAAATGACCATATGGATTGGAATTTCTTAGGTTTTGTTTTGGAGGTAAAAGATAAAGAGAAGGGAAGAGAAAATAGAGTAAATGTTGACTACAATCAATGAATTTTTCTGATATTCTTAATGACAAACTTAGAATGGGTTTAAATTTTACTGATATTCTTAACGACAAACCTAGAGGGTGGGTTTAAGACATCTAGAAGACTTAAACATGGATCCTTTTATTGCCATTTTTTTCCCTTTAGCCTGATGAATTAAATAGGTCAGTGACGAGGGTGGAAAGATGTAACCTAGTGGGAGGAAACTGTAAGCGCGATGGAGAGGATTTCAGGCTCACACTTGCAATATGTTGATGATAACACATTCTTTTAATGAGAACAATTCTTGCATCTTAAGAAAATTGTTGATGTGCTTGGTTTAATCTTTGGGTTAAAAAGTTAATATAGATTTACATTTGTTGTCATTTTGTCGTGCTCTATGAGTGAATGACTTCTTAAGTACTTGTGTCTTCCTTTGCTTTTAGTGTTCTTGGATCTCGTCATTGAAAAAAAGAGGAAAAGATTATATGATTATAATCTATGAAGAACGAACAGAGGATACAAGTATGATACGAATACGATGACACAATAAAATTTTAAAAAATAAGATACGGATACGGTCAAAATATGTTATTAATAAAATATATTTCATGTTTTTACTATTATCTATCGACTTAATAATTATATATTTTGGTAATTTTTTAACATAACAAGAAAAATTAGCAATTTTTTTTAGTTTTAAAAAATTATATGTCATATCATCATCGTGCATGGACAAAGTGAAGTGACTAATTAAAATAATCAAAAGTCAAAACTAATATTTACTTAGATGGTTTTGTTTAGAAGGATTTGTTGCTAAGATTATAAATGTAATAAATTCATTTTATACTCTTTTGACATGTAATAGTAGATAATACTTAAAAAACACTCATGTGTCTTCAAAGTAGTATGAATTTTTGTTAATGTATTGTATGATATATGAATTCAAAATGAGATGTTAACGATTTAATTCAAAAATTATACATGTTGCTCAAATATAAAAATATCCGTAAAGTATCTAAATATTTTATTATCGAATATGTAGGAGGTCTCAACGAAGTATTCGTGTTTCATAGATTATAAGAAAACTTTTATTTCAAGACGAGTCTAAATTGTCAAGGAGGTTGCAATGAGGATTGAAAAGATAATGAAAGATTTTTTGTGGGAAGGAAATGGTAAGGGCAAGAAGGATTATTTGATATGTTAAAAAGGGGTTTCTAAGCCTAAAGCCAAAGGTGGTCTTTTNTAAATTGTCAAGGAGGTTGCAATGAGGATTGAAAAGATAATGAAAGATTTTTTGTGGAAAGGAAATGGTAAGGGCAAGAAGGATTATTTGATATGTTAAAAAGGGGTTTCTAAGCCTAAAGCCAAAGGTGGTCTTTCAGTAGAGAACTTAATAGTAATAACTCTTGTATTGGTTGAGAAATAGCCATGGAGATTTTCATTAGACCAAAGTTCAATGTGGCATTCCCAAAATATATGCGAATTACAAGCCATTGTACAGGATGCAATTAAAGTTGAGTGGGCAAGTTTTCAATATCCTAAAATTGATTTCTCAAAATTTTCCTCAGTTGTTCAAAAATATTAAGTCCATCATGAGTAATGGGATGAGACTCGGTTCTAGGAGGATATTTGGATTGGAAAGTTGACTTTCCTAGTCCTTGTTGTATTTTGTTATCATGGTGTTTATAGGGCCTCTTATGTTACATGGTGTAGCTCTCATCTCTCTTGGTTTCATAGGAATTTAGATAGGAAAACTTCCAAATTGGTTCACTTTTTCCTATGTTTAATGATATAAATTGAATCACTTGGTCGTCAATTAAAAGTTGAGAGATCAATCATTCTAGTTCTTTCTCTAGTATGTCTTTCTTCAATTTTTTGGTTGATTATTCTTCATTTATGCTTTTTTACCAATATTTGATTATTTGGATGGCTAAAGTGCCGATTGATGTACAAGTTTCTGTGTGATAAAAAAACTCATGGCAGATTAGTACTAATGATAGGCTTCAAATAAAAGAGATTTAATGCTTGTTTTTCTCCATTGTGGTTTGTTATGTGTGGAGGTGATAGTGATAGCTCTCGCATTGCCCCTTTTGCATTTTCTTTGTCAAAAAAGTTGTTCAATAGGTCTAAATAGGGTGACTGCTCAATCCTCGTCATTTATGTTTATTGTGGATCTTAAAGGTTTCTGAAAGAGACATCAAAAGGGCTTACTCTTTGAAGTGTGCAGTTTTATCCACTTCGGGTCATTTGGTTGGAGATAAATTCAAGAACTCATTACCAAAGAAGAGTGGTGGAAGGATTATGGGGGTGGACCTATTTGTAGCATCTTTTTGGGCTTCAATTATCAAGGATATTGAGAATATCCCTCTTTTCTACCTTAAAGTCGGGTGGACAGCATGTCACCATTGCTTCGCATTTCTATGTATTGCTTTCTTATTGCTTGTTTTTGGTAGATGACTTGTCCACACTTTTTTCATCTTCTTTATGTACGCTTCATTATCATCATTAATAGTCGTATGTTTCTAATCAGAATCTGCTTTAAATCTGTATTTTCTTTGCCTTGATTAAAAAATGAAATTAGTTTCATTCAGAATGCCGTTCTATGATCTAATGTAACTTGCTGATAATAGGAAATTGATTGTTGAAATAAACGGAGAAATTAAGAATAAATTAAAGTTTGGGGAGCCGCCTTAGAATAAAGAATTCAAAGNGAAATTGATTGTTGAAATAAACGGAGAAATTAAGAATAAATTAAAGTTTGGGGAGCCACCTTAGAATAAAGAATTCAAAGCAANTGATAATAGGAAATTGATTGTTGAAATAAACGGAGAAATTAAGAATAAATTAAAGTTTGGGGAGCCGCCTTAGAATAAAGAATTCAAAGAGATCAAGAGATATCAAATAGCGAATAATTTCACTATTTGTGGTCAATTATACATATGAGACTGGAGATGATGTTAATGATCGAATTAGACCAGCATGGACCAAGTGTAAGAATGTGTCTAACATATTATGTAAGCGACACATCTCTCTTAATTTAAAAGGTGAAGTTTTACAATGAGAATGATAGATTAGGAATGAGAATTTTGCACAATGGTACAAGAAGCACCGATAGGAGATAAATTAAGAAAGAATCAACTTGGATGGATAGGACAGGTATGTATTAGACCTATAATTGTAAAAATGAGGAAGAGTGATGTGGCCCAGATCAATGGCAAGGTGAGGAATAGGGGTGGATTGAAATCAACAAATAGCCAACAGTTTTACAGAAAATATGACCACTGATAGCGCACATATCTGGTGAGTTGAGTTGATTATGTTTCTTGTCAGAAAAAAAAAAAAAGAAAACATTTCAAGATCTGAATGATGCTTGTCCACAAAATCATGAGAAGGAGAATGTCAAAATTGTTTAGTAGTACACAAGCTCAACTATTGTTAATGATTAGAGCATTGCCTGTGCGAAATTCAAATATATCATCTTCTGTGTAGCAAAATCCTCCCCTTGCTGTATAACAAAATCTGATTGGACCACACAAAGATGCGGCAAAATGATATCAGAACTAAAAATGAAGTAAAATGAGATATAATAAGGCAAAAAAACAACCACCACCAAGGCCTTGAAAATCATGGTTACAATACCCGCTATACACCAGATGCATGTGTATTTTGGCAAGGGCATAGGCTGCGGAGGGAAGAATAGATTCAACTTCTTCATCACTGACCTATAATGCAGATGCACATAGAGAAAATTTGAATCAATATCTGCAGAAAACATGCAAACTAATAAAATAAGAAGGCCGCCCTGGGGGTAGCCCTTTCTCATAATAAACAGCAAAACTTTGATAGCATACTTTAATACTCCCAAGAATAGAGACACTGGAACAATATTATTCTTATTGAACATCAAAGGAGGTCAGAACACCTGTGGAATAAACAAAAGAAGGGAGGAATTCATAAAATGCAAGCAACAACATGTTACGTAACAATGACATTTTTGTCCTATAATACTTCAACTCTCCCTCCTGCCAATATGCACTTTTGCTGTCTTCTTAATATGAAACTCTAGAAGAAATTACTTCCAGTCTTTCTTCATCTCAGAACATAAGTCATCTAATGTACATGTTTGAGTTCACAAGTCCTAAAAAATTTCAAGTGTAGATAGTTGCTCAACTTACACCTTGCTTCACTAAAAGAAGAATAAGGAGATGCCAATTTGTTACAACAAGAACAAGTATTTGAAGAAACAGTTTTTATTTGCCACCAAGTGAACGGTAATATATCATAACATTGCTTAGTAGAAAACTTCCCACATTTAAGAAATTGATTATAACTTAATATTTGATTCTGTATTACATTGAGATACAGTTTTATCCAATTTTCCTGACATTTTAAGTCATATGATATCCATAACATGAAAGACATCGTTCCAATGCAGTCATATACATGTACAAGAATGCTAGCACACTAAAAACTCTCATCGTTTCCTTTCACCAAGTCAAATTATAATTAGGGTTAAACAATAACATAATGATACATTATTAGCTCAAGGTTATTTGTTTTTTCTTCTCTTTCTTGGATCCAAAATTTTGGATTAAAAGAAAAGGAATAGACAAGATGGCATCAATTTAGTGATGACATGGAAAAATTGGTACCATATTTATAATTTTTGCAAACAAATCTCTATGTTTTTTTATTGAGAAGCCAATAATTTTGAGAGTTCTCATGATAATTATGACAAATAAAACTACAAATGGGAAAAGTGATAATGCGGGAACAAAAATTAAACAAGGAAAAAAAAATCAGCTTCAGCCTTGCTAACAAATTTAAGATCCAAATTAAACCCTTGTCACTGACTTCCCAATGTCCAAAAAGGAGATAAACTAAAATATTCGTACAAATTAAAAAAAAAAAAACACCATACTAGAGAAAGACAGAAAAGAAAAGGCTTGAGATATTGTAGAGAGAACAAAAAATAAATGACAAAGAAATGCAATAGGACTTTGTTTTCTTAAATGGTAACAATTCATCAGCAACTTTCTATTAGTGTTATCAGAACTGGACCAGACCGGCCAGTTGGACCGTGAACCGGCACCTCAATCGGTCAAGTTCTTGAATTGAACCGCTTAAGCAATTAAACCGGAATAAAATTGTCAAACCGGCAAGTTTTTGACAAAAAACGTGAACCGAACAGTTCTACTGTCTTTTTCATAAAAACCCCAAAATCCCTAACTTTACCCTAATTCCAGTCAATCTCCATCGTCTTCTCCACTCAATCACACCAACAGATTCAGACCAAACCAGGACCAGACAAATTCTTCTCCACTCGCAATGACAAACTGGTAGAAGGATTTGGTCTGATCGAGCAATTCCTTCTCCACTCGATCTCCTTTTGCTCAAGCTTCACAAGTAACAGCTTCGGTCCTCAAGCTTCTTTGATCCTCCTTCGAGCTTCAACAAAGTGGACTGGAGGCCTTCTTTCTCTCTCTCTCCTGTATCATATTGTTTTTTTTTTTTTGACCAAAATTGTTGCAATTGTTTTTTTTATCAGAAAATTGTTACTAATGTTAAGAAGTATTTGTTTTTAGTATTCCTGTCAACCAGTGTTAAGAACAAAATTTTCTTAACAGTGTTTCTTATTTTTAACTCAGATATTTTTTGTTATACTTAATTAATTTATGGTGTTTTTTATTTTTAACTCAAATATTTTTTTTTATAATTAATTAATTTATGGTAAATTATATGTATTAGGTACATGTTTTATATTTTTTTAGCTAAATTATTCTATTTTATAATTTTTTTTATTTTTTTATTATTCGATCGGTTCAACCAGTTGAACCACTAAACCATCGACCCGGTCACTCTGCCGATTCAAAGTCTAGTCCGGTTCTGATAACTATGCTTTCTATTACTAGGTGCAGATTACTTGCCTAACAGANGATTCAACCGGTTCTGATAACTATGCTTTCTATTACTAGGTGCAGATTACTTGCCTAACAGAATGACACAAATATTAAAGGACACAATTCTGAACTAGTTTTAATGAGCAATAAGAATCTATCATTAAGATTCTATCCTAGAAGTAGATTCTTTCACTCCGTTCTCCTCCAGTTATCACATTAGATTCAAAAATCAAAACTCTCCTCTTGCCATTGCCGAAGATCCTGTCTCCAGAAAATTCATTCTATTCAAAATTACAATGATAAAAGAACTTCAAAATTTCACGAGGAGTTGTTAGACACTATCAAGAATATATAGCTCTGTCCAGAGAAGAAAGGCAACTAACAAACCAAAAAATAGAATGGAGGTGAACATATTATGCCTCAGTTCCATTTTGTAATGGATTAAAAAAGGAGTAGTTAACAAAGATCAAAAGAGAGCAATGGGAAAGCAAAATTTCAACAAACAAAATAATAAAAAGATAAACAAATAAACAAAACACAGTAATGTTTCTGGAATGCCTATGTAACGTGTGCACCAAAAACATGAATTCCAAGGAAATATCATTAGTATATGGTTTCCAATTGAACTTATTCAATACAGATCAACTGAAACATAAAGAGGAAAAAAAGACATACAGCAGACCATCCTTCAATATTTGTGCTCTTCAAAATCTGGACAGGCCTGCAGCATCAAACCTATTCATTATATATAATTCCAAAAAATGAAAAAGCAGAAGATAAAATTATGTAATTATAAAGTCACTCACACTTACGTATCAACTGGGCAGAGCAACATACACTCATCTCCTCGTGCAGTTCTAAAAACTCTCCTGATAATGCACTCTAGTGGGAAATTGTTGGTAGAATCAACCTGTCCATGAGTTACTTCAAAAAATCAAAATTAACCAAATGCATAAGCCCAGAGAAGATAGTATGCAATAATTAGAAATCATTATCCTTGACCAGAACTTTGAAAACATAATTCAATTTACAAATATTAATCCATATCTTCCATGACATGACATGGTCATTGAATATAGGACTTCAGATATACCAAAACACCATATCCATGACTTTACGTAGAATACAGGGTGTAACTTTGGAAGGTAAACTGAGCAAGGTAGTACGAAGGAATTGGTTATGATGATTTCATGTTAAAAAAATGGGCAAAACAGTATAACAAGACTTGTATAGACTTTCCTGAGTCTATTCAAAGAAGAAAAACTAATTGGAGTTAATGGACAATTAAAGGTGACTGCATCAATTTTTCTGCAAGAGAACAACTTTCTTCCAACAAACTTCCAGAATGCACAACAAATCAACTGAAGAATACTTCACTCAACACTCATCATTGCCCAAAGCTAATATACTTCCACAATCGTACAACAGCTCTGCTCGACTAATTCCCATTCAGTATGAAAAATCTCCTTTAACTGCAAAATCACACAATTTGTCTCCATGTTTCGATGATAATAGAAGAAAACAAGCACCTCACAAATACACAAATCACAGTTTCATTATCTAATACAACTACAATCCCATTCAACTAAAGGTCACTACCAAAAGTGGTCTCGATTACCTGTGATGATAGATGGTATTAGGAGCAGGGGTGTCACTCTGACCCGTTGATACGAACTNTATCTAATACAACTACAATCCCATTCAACTAAAGGTCACTACCAAAAGTGGTCTCGATTACCCGTGATGATAGATGGTATTAGGAGCAGGGGTGTCACTCTGACCCGTTGATACGAACTCGACACGAACGATTATTAAATACATATAATACATAGTCTAGACTAATGTTTAATATTCAAAACACATTAAATAGATTTATTTTCCGNCTCGACACGAACGATTATTAAATACATATAATACATAGTCTAGACTAATGTTTAATATTCAAAACACATTAAATAGATTTATTTTCCGTGAGTCTTGACACGAACACAACACGAATAACACAACATGTGGGTCACACGAACACAACACGTTTGACACCCCTAATTAGGAGGGAACCTAACTTTGAAATAGTTGGACAAAACGACCATTCTTAGACTCAAAGTCACAGAGAGCTCGAGCTTTGATGTTTGAACAATTAACAAAACCAGGACACTGGTGACCAAGACTAGGTTTGGGACTTTCCTTTTCTTTTCTTTTTTTCTGGGAGCCTGTGCAAGTCCCAGCAGTGAAAGATCAGAATCACAACTAAAACTCACTCACCCATACACAAGCGCACGCACATGTATATATATGAGTACTTTTTAAAAGAATCATTTTAGAGAGGATAGGACTTTGGAAACGTTCCCTCACCATTTCCTTGGTTGTTGAAACATTGAGTATTCAATTTACATTTTACAATAGGCCCAAATAACCATCTTTACTGTAGTAACCATAGGGAACCCATAAAAGTGCTAGCCAAGAAGATTCTATTTGGGTCATTATTCCAACATATAAACACGAGATTCTGTATGCAAATTTCCAATGTGGGACTCAACCCACATCAATATGGCTCGTAACAATCCCAAGCTTTCACTTATTAATCACCAATCATTTAAATCTTTTATAAAAAAAATCAGTTTTAACCGTCCATACTTTTCCATAATCCTTTAACTTTCCAAGTGATAGAGGTTGCAGAATGTGAAAGGGAGAGGAAGGGGAGCAGAGGAAAGGGGCTATAAATCCCGCGCGTAACACGGGTTCGCCACTAGTATATCGTATCGGCTGCTGGCGATTAAAGCATAAACCATAAGAAGAATTTCAACAAGTAATACCAAAGACTCAGACATACTAGTAAAAACGTAAACTCACCCACACACGGACACACACCTATATGCATATATGGTATCTATAATCAAGCAAGACCTTACAATTGTGACGATTCGTTTGTGGGAAGCCATGAGCACCCTCCCTTGCTCATCCACCACAAACCCAGCTGGTGGTTTCGGCAACGGCAGAGGCTGATATGACTGAGACGCCCTGGAAATCGACTTTGACGACTGGTCCATATCTTCTTGAATTTCAACATCATCTAAACTAAAGCCCTTCAAATCATCATTACTTCCCTTCTTTTTCTTCGTTTTACTTGGAGGTGGGCGCTTTTTAACCGGCCCACTCTGTTGCTTTGCAGCATAGCAGCAGAATTGAAGGGTTCTGTTGGGGTTTGAGTTGGAGAGTGAAGGGAAGAATGAGTGTTTGAAGTGAGGGTTCAACATTGGACGAATTGTAATCGAAAGATTTGAAGAAGTGGGTGTTTGTGTGGAGATGGAAAAGGCCATATCTATTGCTGGAGTTTTGGGTTTCAAGGTGGGGTTTTATTCACTCTTTGTTCTGCTTTACTCTTGAAGTTAGGCTATGGCGAGAGAGGATAAGCAGCTGCTCATTACAGACACATTGGGAACGAGGGGGTGTTTCAAATGGTTGTGGCCGGCGGTAAAATTATACTTTAACCCTTTTAACTATGTTTGTTATTTGACTTTATCCTCTCAATTATTGAGCTTCTCTCATTACCTCCCCAAGTACTTGAATTAGTTTCAACAATAGTGTATAGGGCTAGGCCTCGCAAGGCATCGGGTTTGGATTGGATTTTGATTGATCCAAATTCAGATCCAATTTCAAAATTTTGATCCAAATTCAATTTGATAATTAAATAAATTTTTAGTTTGTGGTTTATATCTAAATTCGATAATAATCCAAAAATCTGAGTCAATCTGAATAACTTAATTAACTAAATTTTAATAAATTATACTTAAATTTCTTAAATAATCACTTAATTTTTATATAAAAATATATAAATAATTCAGATCAGATCATAATCGGATCAAATATATATATATATACACACACACACTAGTAATTGCTCGTGCCTGAAGGCACGGAAAAACAAAAAGATTTCAAACAATTTTTATGCTTAGAGGCACTGTATAACCTAAAACTTTGTCGATCAATATGGAACTACTATTTTTAAAAAAACGATATAATTTCCTCTTAAAACATGAACACTTAACGATTTTAACTTGGGTTTAACACTTATTTAAATGAATTAGTAATTGTTACAAACCTTTATTTAAAGAAACATACCTCAAATTAATTACTAACTCACAATTACTTTACAATCCTAGCGTTAGACTTGTGCAATTCATGGATAATGACATTTCTATCCAAATATAAATAAAATATCCCATGTACTGACGTGTAGACTTTAACACTCTACTATTGCATCCCTCATAATTTTTCAAGAGACCTATTGGTAATGAGTAACATGGATTTTAATTGGATGTGTCTTTTTGATAATATGGATACAAAACATGTGTAACCAAATAACATTTGGTTGTCACAATGCAAATTAGCTCAAGATGGCTATACAAATCAAACAGACATTTATACAACTATTCTATACACTACCAAAGGCAATCTTTATGTAAAGTCATGTACGTTATGTGACATTAAGAATGCTCCCAAGCCGCAAATCAATGAACATAATGTCAAATCAATAAAATCTTAACCTAACCAAATCAAATTGATATTGAATATACGACCACTAAATCTTGGACTTACAAATCAAATAATATGGATCACCATATACCAGGAATTTACACATTCACCAAATAAACGCAAATCCAAATCAAACCTGCAACCAAGAAAATTCTTTAGCATATTTAAAAAGAACCATAATCACAAAAAAAAAAAAAATTCACATCAAAACACTTGTGCCAACACACTAAAAATCACAAAAGCCAACCTACCATATGCTGCCTTATAGGTAGTGAGAGTATTCCCGGCTGTCTCCTCTTCTCCTACCATAATTTTCAGCATTTTTGTTTTCTTTTCTCTATCCTGATCAACCTCACAAAAAGTTAAGAAATTGTGGATATACCTTGTATATACTTGTGTAGAAACTTCAAATCTTACCTCATTTATATGTCTAAAATCGCAAAAATATATATATAACAACAATATAATTATCAGGGGCTAAACATACCAGTTATAAATGTTAGTCTTTTTTTTTTTCATTGAGGCAAAAATAACAAACAATTTAAATCATTACATATATGAAACATATTGCCCAAGAAAATTCCATGATACTTGAAGAAAAAATTGAGTTAATCTCAATGAGGGATAGCATAGCCGTATGCCATAAATAAATATTTTTATACTTTACTTTTAAGTCATAAATAACCACGATCTTCACAACAAAATCACCACCCAAATCCTAAATCCAAGCATAACCATAACTACCACAAACATTGCAAAGGCCATGATTTTATACCACCACAAAATGCTATTAAATTATAAAAAAGAACATAATTTGGCATAGAATAATTAAATGATAAGATAGCAACATAGAGACTTGTCTCACAATCACATTCCAAACCCAAGAGATGATATCATAGAAAGAGACACACAATATACACCAGACAAAAAATAGCACATAAATATAAACAATATATATAGAGAGAGAGTAATTGTGTGAGATAGCTTCAAACAGAGATCTAGTTCTCAGATCTGAGATCTAAGACTATCGTAGGTGAGAATTTCAATCGCAAATGAAACCATCATCGGAGAAGAACTCATCGTCGGAGATGAAACCGTGGGAGATGAGACCATCACTAATGAAGCATGGGTGCCTCATTGAGACCTCAGATTTAAGGATCTGTGCATTGTTGACTAAGAGGGAGAGGGAGAGAGATTGAGGGGTTGGCTGCTCGTCCTTGACGGAGATGGAGGGGTACGTGGCTTGGGTCAACTGGGTGTGTGACGTGTGAGAGAGAGAGATGATTTGGGATTTAAGGCGCTTAAGGGTTGGACTTAATAAGATATGATTTTTGGATTTATAATAATATAATTTATAATTTATCTAAATCAGTAATAATATTTGTTGACTTGTTGAAATAAGAACTGAATTGAACCTAATAATTAATAACATAACAAAGCGGAGATACTGGTTGACAATGGATTTACAATTTGAAATTTTTAGTCGTATGTGTTTTGAGAGAAAGAGATAAGGTATATGAAAGATAGGAGTCTTGAGTTCTATGTAGGATGAAAGACTTATTCAAATTTTTAGGTGGGAAAAAAATTATGAGTATCAATTAAGATTGTCGAATCAATAATTTTAAAATGATCTGAATCGTCTTTTATGTTGGGATTACGTTATTCGTTAGATATGTTTATGTTTTGTCTCAAAACAATCTGAATCTCTCTTTGTCTCCAAAATTCAAACTCAACTTTATTTTATACATATATCAAACTATAGTAAAATTGTGTTTTTAATACCTATGATAATAATAATATGAGATAATAATTACAGTTGGAGGTAGAATGAAACAAATGTGAGAATTGAAGGGCATAGTAGCAAAATATATTTTGTCTTTCCAATAAATCATATTCTTTAATATTTTAAACATTTATTCATAGCTCCAAAAAAAAATTACATGGTATATCATATTATTTTTTAAATTGCACTTTAGACCGTCTACCTCCCTAGTTATAACCACCCCCACCTCAACATGAATTTATCTAATATTACAATTAAGAAGTTAAAATTTTAATTTATAAAAATATAACAATTGTTAAATAATTCAACTTATATACTCTCCAATGTCAAACAACCTCATTAGTTCTCCCTTACCTCTATCTTCTATCTCCTCTACTTTTCTCTTAGTTCATTTTAAATTTAAATTACATAATTAAAGAAAATCATTATTATTTAAAATATAAAAATTAAAAAATCAATATTCAATTTTGGAATTACAAAGTGTTTTTAGACAAAGGTTTATTATTAGTTTATGTAATATTACAACTAGCGAGTTGAATTATCAATTTATAAAAGTACAATGACGGTCAAGATTGATGTAATTGTTATTTAATTTGATCTAATGACACAACATTCATTTGAAAATTTTTTTTCAACTCAAAACATTTTTTTTTTTTGCATGACCATCAATATTAGACAACTTAATCAACATCATCTTCGATGTTTGACAACCTCATTAATCTACATCTACCTATTTTTTTTTTCTAATTTTCTTTTTGTTTACTTTAATTTTAAATTACATAATTAAAAAAAATTAATATTTAAAATATAAAATGTTGATCGATCAATGCTCGATTTTTGTGGCTGCTAGACATGTTACAAAAATTTATGCCCCAAAAATTTTCGAATCTACTACTAAAGTACGGTTGTTTTACAATTTTATTACCAAAATGCAGCCGTTTTGAACTTATTTACCAATTTACGACATTTTTTAAAAGCGAAATCAACAAATCTGACTTCATGTGAAAACGGGATCAAGAAGTATGACTTTATCTTTGAAAGCGTATTTCTTGAATCGATCTTTTAGATAAATAATCAAATGTGTTTTCTAATAGAAAGTGGATTTATGGAATCTACTTTATCAAATGAAGCGGATATAATAAATCCACTTTCATTTGCATATTTCACCAGTGCCCCCTTTTTGTTATTTCACAAGTTTCCCTCTCTCTCCTCTCTTTTCTCTGGCATTAGAACTTTGAGTTTTTTCCCTCTCTTCTCTGTGCAATGATTTCCTCTCCCTCTCTTCTCCCACCAAGGCCCTCTTCCTCTTATGTTTGCTTTCGCCATCCCCTACGTGCAGCTCTTAAAATGCACACACCCTAACTGACCGTAGCCCTAAGGTTGTTCGAATAAGACAACTGATCTTCTGCAAGATTCAAAACGTGAGATTCGCCTGAATTGCTATTGAGTCCTGTCATGCCCCGAATTTCCACAAACCCTGGGAATGAGTGAAAAGGAAGAAGAAAGGTCATTAGGTTGGATAAATTGATTTTTCATTCATTTTTCACGTTTTTCGAGCCACTTTTCTTCCATTTTTAGCCTATTTCTTCAAGGCTTCTAAACCACCCCTTTTAACTTCTTTCCCACCTATTTAAAAGGTGTTTTATAAACATAACAAGTCTTTTAATTCTTCATAAGATTTTGACATGACCTCTTTTGTTTTTCAATCCTTTTTTTCACCTAATATTCACAATATTTCATATGCATAAGTATATCACAACCCACCCTCACTGGGTGGCCACAAATCCATATAAATTAAATATACATCCTTTGTGTTCAACATACAAATCTAGTTGTCTCAATATACACATATAATACTCATTAAATAAAGATATTCTACATATTAATTGGGTTTACACCCTTAAACTTTAAAATGACCCAAAGTCTATAATCCATTACTTTTCTCAATTGAAATACAAGTCATTTGGGCTTATGCCCATACATACAAAATATGCCCAAGGGCCAAATATCCATTCAAGTCCATTTTCTCTCCTTCCTTTAAGACTACCTCAAGTCTCAAGTACCGGAAGCCTCATCTGTAATATGATATCCCACGAATGGGTCAGCTCAACTGTTGGTATGACAAAGTGTTAATACTAGGAACAAATTTAAGACATGACATATGCAAGTGTACATTTTAAAAGCTACAACCCCGTAATCCCTCAATGCTATGCAATGTCAATATGCATTACACATTCATGCAACTCTATGCCACCCATGTCTCACTTCACGATCGGCCCCCGTAAGCCCGCGAGTACTGTTATTGGCTAGATTTTGAGTTTTTCACCACAGGATCTACACCCTCATAATGCATAGCACCAAGTGCTCAACCCATACTATGTTCCAAGGATTCATGTATGCCAAGATGCCTTGATTTTTCTCAATGTGAATTCTATCAAATATTTCATCAAACACCTTATCTACATGAATGTGAAATACCATTCAATGGATTAAACATATGATCAAGCTTCATATTCATTACTTTCCCAATTTCTCAAAGAAACTACAAATACACAAACTATAAACTCATGTAATAAATCATAACTCTCAAACTACAAGAGTTTTTCTATATGAACATAAGCTAGAATATAATAATTTAACACATAAGCAATATACAGCTTTACCATAGCAACAAATTGTCAAAAAACTCAAAAAATACAAAAGTACTTAAATCACAAATTCTAAGTTTTCAAAGCAACTACCAACTAAATAATTTTGTAACATCAAGTAAACACCTAAATCATCTAATCAACACAAAAGGAGACAAGAAAACTTAAATCTATTTTTAACTTAGTAAAATATCATACCTAAAATGATTTTTCTCAAACCAAGAGAGTTGTGTTTGCTTTATAGCCGAACCGATCAGTGAGAATATAGCCCTTGTTGATAGGAACAACTTCTTAGAAGGAAGTCTTGCAAGAATCTTGGCCTAGGAATGAGTTTTGGTGGCTTTAAGCTTGAAGAACCTAGGATTTTTCATCATTTTTCCTCCAAAAACATGTACTGACCTTTCCCAGCTCAAAAACTGATATTTTTATACTAAGGAGGCTGTATTTATAGTGGAGGGGCAAAGGTATAAAATGACCTTTTTGCCCTTGATGAATCCGAGACCCCGTTACAGTACAACTCGTCCCAAAATGCCTCAATTCAACATTTTATTTTAATCAAAATTCTTAAAATTATTTTAAATAAAATTTTTTAAAACTATAAATTTTTGCTAGTGGCTGGGTTTGGCCGGTCCCACCTAGACCACCTGAGATATTTTTTTGTCTAATTTCTGAAACTATTTTTGTTTAGGCTCAAATTCGCACAGTAGATGTATTTTAACGTTCTAAGCATGTTTCTCTTCTATGATATACTCAAATTGTTCTCCTAAATATGACTTATTCTTAAATGATGCATATGTAATGTCCTAGAAGCAAATGGTGCATGAATAGTGCCCTATCGGTAAAATTGAAAAATTTATCCTCACTTTTTCAGATCTCTATATCCTTTCCCCCCTTAAAGAAATTTCGTCCCGAAATTTAGAAATATACCTCTATGAATAAACAACTCTGGATACCTAGCGCAAACTTCAGCCTCACGCTCCCAAGTAGCCTCCTCGACCCCATGATGGTTCCAAAGAGCCTTGACCAAAGGGATGATCTTGCCCCACAAAACCTGGTCCCTCAAGTCCAATATCTCCACAGGTCTCTCATCATAAGAAATATCACCCTCCACTTGAAGATCTATCCAATCTAGCACATGTGAAGGGCCAGGCTCGTACTTCCTCAACATCGACACATGGAAGACATCATAAACCCCAGATCGCTGTGGTGATAATGCTAGTTTTTAGACCACCTCACCAACCTTCCCAAGGATCTCAAATGGTCCTATAAACCACGACGATAGTTTCCCGCTGCGCCCGAATCTCCTCAATCCCCGTCGTGGGGCTACCTTGAGGAACACATATCCCCTAACATTAAATGATAGAGGTCTCTGCCTCCTGTCTACATAGCTCTTCTGGCGGCTTTGTGCCTTCAACAAATGCTGTGATTATGTTAGGCCCTAAAGTAGCTGTCTCCCCTACCTCCATCCATCATACCGGTGAACGACACAGTCTACCATACAACATCTCAATACTAGACTGATAGTTGTTATGGTAAGCAAAATCTACTAAAGTAAGGTGATCTTCCCAACTACCCTTAAAGTCTATAACACATGCTCTAAGCATATCCCTAAGTATCTGAATAGTACGCTTTGACTGGCAGTCAATCTGAGAGTGGAAAATAGTACTAAATAGTAGCTGAGTCCCCAAGGCTGTCTAAAGACTTTGCCAAAATCGTGTAGTGAAACGTGGGTCTCTGTCTGAAAAAATAGAAACAGGAATCCCATGTAGTCACATAATATCTCAGATAAACAACTAACTAAGAACATCTACTGAACCAGTTGCTCTAATCGGTAGGAAATGTGTGGACTTCATCAACCAGTCAACAACAACCCAAATTGCATCATGACCTCTAGGTGACTTCAGAAGACCCATCACAAAATCCATAGTAACAAACTCCCACTTCCACTCAGCCACTGGCAATGGCTGTAATAAACCCCTAGGTCTCTGGTACTCAGCCTTAACCTGCTGGTACGTGAGACATCTCGATACAAACTGTATCACATCCCCATCCACCAATACTGACGACGTAAATCATGGTACATCTTAGTGCCCCCTGGGTGTACTGCTAGGCGTGAATGATGGAAATCTCTAAGGACATCAGCCCTAAGAGACTCTAGAACAAAGATTCTACCCATATACCTTAGGCTAAGGTTAAAATGAACTGTCCATCCCTCAAAGCCCTCGGCACTTGCAACTCGTGCTCGAATCTGCTCTGCTTCTATGTCATGTAACTGTGCCTTAAAAACCCTGCTCAATAGTGTAGGCTATGCACAAACACTGAATAGTATGGCATGTTTCTCAAACTCGGCAAGGTCTAAGTCAAACTCCCCAATATCTCCTATCATCGCCCACTCCTTAATAGCAATGCTAGCTACAGTGCTCCTTGGTCTCCTACTAAGTGCATCTGCTATGACATTGGCCTTCCCAAGATGGTACTGAAGGTCAAAGTCATAGTCCTCCATATACTCCATCCATCTCCTCTGCTAAAGGTTCAAGTCCTTCTGCGTGAAAATGTATCTGAGACTCTTGTGATCTGAGAACACCTTGAACCTCTTCCCATATAAGTAGTGTCGCCAGCTCTTAAGTGCAAAAATGACGGCAGCTAACTCCGAATCATGTGTGGGGTAGTTTTGCGCATGATTCTTCAACTGTCGAGAATCATAGACTACCACTCTACCCTCCTACATCAATACACAACCTAATCCCTCTTGTGAAGCATCATAATAAATGGTATATGCAATAACTCCCTCAAGTATAATCAGGAGAGGTGCTGAAGTCAGCCTTTTTTTTCAACTCCTGAAATGAATGCTTACAGTCATCTGTCCACTCAAATCTAATGCCCTTGCGTGTCAGACGAGTCATCGGCACGGCAAGACAAGAAAACCACTCCACAAATCGACAGTAGTACCCTGCCAATCCTAAAAAACTTCGAATCTCAAACACACTCTTCGGCCTCTCCCAACTCATAACAGCGTCAACCTTAGAAGGATCCACAGATACCCAACTACCTGACACAACATGGCCTAGAAACTACACCTCCTGAAGTCAAAACTCACATTTCGAGAATTTAGCAAACAAATGGTGTTCCCTCAAAATCTATAACATAGTCTGTAGGTGAAAGGCATGCTCATCCTCAGAAGGTGAATAAATCAAAATATCATTAACAAACACCACAACAAATTGAACTAAATAAGGACTAAAAATGCGATGCATCAAGTCCACGAATGCCGCCGGGGCATTTGTCACATCGAATGGCATAACCACGAACTCATAATGGCTATAATAAGTGCGAGAAGCTGTCTTCGCCACATCCTTCTCCCGTACTCTCAACTGATGATACCCCGATGTAAGATCAATTTTTGAGAAATATCTCGAACCCTTAAAGCTGATCAAACAAGTCATCTATCTTTCGTAATGGGTATTTGTTCTTGATAGTGACCTTGTTCAGCCTCCTATAGTCCACACACAAACACAATGTCTTATCTTTCTTTTTCGCAAATAGTGTCAAAGCACCCCACGGAGAAGTACTAGGACGAATAAAACCCTTACCTTGCAAATTAGTCAACTGCTTCTTTAACTATCTCAACTCAGCTAGAGCCATACGGTAAGGTGGAATGAAAATAGACATAGTGCCTGGAATAAGCTCTATCGTGAACTCTATCTCTCGTCTCAACGGTAGACTAGTCAAGTCATCCGGGAAGATATCTAGAAACTCATCCACTACGGGTGGTAACACACTCTCTATAGTCCCACCCCCATCTACTACCAAACTAGTCAACATTTAACTATGACCTTTCCAACTCCTCGAGTCATATAAGGGTGGAACTAAGAAATCCCCACAAGCTCCCTTGAAATAAAAGCTATCTCCCTTAGGAGTACACGCTGTCACTCTCCCCCTGTAACAATCTATACTAGCCTGAAAAGCAAACAACCAATCCATCCCCAAAATAATATCAAAATCAGACATGTCAAACAGAATGAAGTCAAAATAAAGGATGTGATCAGCTATCTCTATCAGGCAATCTCTACAAATCCTCTTCAATATCACACTACCCCCAACTGGAGTGTCAACATGCAATGGTGGGTCTAACTGATCTATGTCCAACCCCAATGTCATGGCAAACATGGTAGATATGAATGAATGAGACGCATCCGAGTCTATCAGCACGCTAACCCATGAACTAAACACAAGGAATAGACCGTGAACCATTGAAGGTCCAGAAGTAGATGCTCTGGTGTGGTCACTGCATAAACACGACCTTGAGTAGTCTGGTCCTACCTACCTTTTCATGTAATGAGTAATTTCATTACTCCATATTTCTTTCCCTTCAAAGGCTTACTATGTCATTCTCAATCAATCTTCAAGCAAAGTTATCTAATATAATTCATCAATTATTATACCACGATCTTCTAATCATATTTTTTCTGAATAATTCTTGAAACCCATTTAAACAAAAATTAAGTGATCACTTAACATTAAAATTTTTTTTTTACCCAACGCAACACTAGCCAACTATTCATACTAATTCCAGACCACTATTAATAACCTCAAATAAATGATCATATAACAACCTCCAATCCACTCAGAAGCAAAATCACAATTTGTACTCTTATTCCAAAATCGACACATACTTATTCATTTTACCATGCCCCTCCAATTGATTGTATTTGAACATTATACTATTTTACAGTCTCTTAGCCACCCTAATGGAAGACATATCCAACTCAAAGTTTTCACCATAAAATCAAAAATTTCATTCTTTTTGCAATTTTTAACATCTCTATCAATTCCAATAACTTCACCTAACCAAAATTATCCAAAATTATATAAAGGATGCCCCAGTTGACCTTATCTCCAAGCAACAAAATTGAAATACCACACATTTTTGACTTCACAAATTAAAGCAACTAAGGGCCAAGAAAAATAATGAAAATTGACATTACCTAAAAAAGTTATAACATCATAAATCATCATATCTCGAAGCCTTTTTACTTTCATACATTATCTGCCAAAATACACTAATACTCTCTATATCATCTAAAACGCATGACGTAATTTGTCACCACACATGTCTCCTAACTATCTCTAATATTAGTGTACCCATTTCCCTACAACTCCCATGTAAGATCTAATTCCTAAACTCTGATACCAAGTTGTCATGTCTCAAATTTTCACAAACCCAGGGAATGAGTGAAAATGAAGAAGAAAAGTAAATGAAATGTCATTAGGTTGAATAAATTGATTTTTCATTCATTTTTTATGTTTTTCCAAAGTTTTTCAGGCCACTTTTCTTTCATTTTTAGCCTATTTTTTCAAGATTTCTAAACCCCCCTTTTGACATCCTTCCCACCTATTTAAACGGTGTTTTACACACATAACAAGTCTTTTAATTCTTCATAAAATTTTGACATAACTTTCTTTATTTTCCAAGCATTTTTTCCACCTAATATTCATAATATTTCATATGCATAAGTATATCACAACCCACCCTCACTCGGTGGCCACAATCCATAAAAATTAAATATACATCATTTATTTTTAACATACACATCTAGTTCTCTCAATGTACACAAATAATACTCATTAAATAAAGATATCCTACATATCAATTGGGTTTACACCCTTAGACTTTAAAATGACCCAAAGTCTATAATTCATTACTTTTCTAAATTGAAATACAAGTTATTTGAACTTATGCCCATACATACAAAATATGCCAAAGGGTCAAATATCCATTCAAGTCCATTTAAAATTTTTTACAATAATTAAAATTTTTTAAAAAACATAGATTTTTGCTAGTTGCTGGGTTTGGCCGGTCCCACTTAGGCTACCCAGAATATCCTTTTTGTCTAATTTTTGAAACTATTTTTGTTTAGGCTCAAATTTGCACAGTAGGTGTACTTTAACATTTTAAGCATTTTTTTCTTCTATGACATACTCAAATTGTTCTTCTAAACATGACTTATGCCTAAATGATGCATATGTAATGTCATATTGGCAAATGGTGCATGAATAGTGCCCTACTGGCAAAACTGAAAAATTTATTCTCACTTTTTCAAATCTTTACAAGCCCTAAATGCAGTTTTGAGATTCTTAATAGGCCTAGCTTACTCAGTCTTTTGTCAAATCGTGCAGTGGACTAGTGCACACCTGTGGGTTAGGTTTGAAGCAAGGAGAAGATAGGGCTTCATGTGTTGAATAGAAGACATTCTATTACTTGAAATAATTGTGAGTAAAAGGAGATACTCAAATTAAGAGTAAAACCCCGTATATATAGGCAAAATATAAAAATCATAGTAAGGGTAAAAAAGGGAAAAGAAATCCTAAAGGGAAAAGAAATCCTAATAAACCTAGGAAAAGAAATCCTAATAAACCTAGACTATCTATACTCCAACACTCCCCCTCAAGCTAGGCACAAAAATGTCAACTAAGCCAAGCTTGACAACGGAGTCCCGAAGAACAGACAGAGTGACAGGTTTGGTAAAAATATCCGCAACTTGATCACTGGTCCCCACAAACGATGGAGTAACAAGACCACTGCTGACCTTCTCCCGAAGAAAGTGAACATCGATCTCTATATGCTTCGTTCTCTCATGTAGTACAGAGTCAGAAGCGAGCTGAATAGCAGATTGATTATCACAATATAATGTGGATGGAGAGGTCACTGAAAAACCCAACTCGTCAAGAATCGATCATCACATGCTCCCCCATAATCTGAATCTGAATAACAGGCTAGAGAACCGGTCTGAGATCCTGATGCATAAAACAACCCAAGTCCAGGACAAGACTTGAGGTACCGAAGAATATGATAAACTGCATCAAGATGAGTCTGACATGGCCTATGCATGAACTGACTAACTCGGCTGACTGCGAATGAAATGTCCGGCCTAGTATTGGCTAAGTAGATAAGTCTACCTACCAATCTTTGATAAACTGTCGGATCTTTCAACTCCTCACCTTCAGTAGTAAGCTTCAGGTTTGGAATCATACGTGATAATGCCGGTTTGCACCCCAACATCCCAGTGTCTGAAAGAAGATCCAAAACATACTTTCTCTGAGAAAGAACAATACCTCTGCTTCTACGGGCAACCTCAATCCCAAGAAAGTATCGCAAAAATCCAAGATCCTTCACATCGAAGGCCTTCCCAAGGTCTATCTTGACCTGTGCAGTCCCAGAAACATCATCACCAGTAATAATAATATCATCAACATATACCAGAAGGATGACACACTGTCCAGAAGTATTCCGTCGAATAAAGCAGGTATGATCAGAATGACACCTGGTGAACCCCAATCGTATGACTACATCACTGAAGCGAGAGAACCAGGCTCGTGGCGACTGTTTCAGTCCATAAAGAGATTTACGCAGTCGACATACCTTTCCAGCATACTCCCCCTCACCACGAAAGCCCGGTGGTGCATCCATATAAATAATCTCGTCCAGATCACCGTGAAGAAATGCATTCTTCACATCTAATTGATGAAGAGGCCAAGAGTACTCCGCAGCCAGAGAAATAATTAACTGAACAGTAGTCAATTTTGCCACGGGGGCAAATGTAGCACCAAAATCACGACCTGGTACCTGAGTAAAGCCATTCGCCATAGTATAAGCTCGAAATGTGGGAGACAGATTACCATAAGAAACATAAGCAGAGATCGGATATAAAATCTTTGCGGTCCAACCATATCGATCAACTGGACGGCGATCATGTTGCGAGAAGGTGGCTTAAGCTCTGGATGGAGCTTCCAGCAAGTAGCTTCCACGGGTGAAACGCAATAGCAAAGTTTCACTATCAACAAAGGGAGATTACACAAAATTCTCTAATCTAGAGAATAAAACCAAACATGGATGCCCAAAATTGGGGGCCAAAAACTCCCCGTCCTGACTGAGAATACATCTCTGATAATGCGCTCCATAGCTTCGGAACAGAGCTATGAAACTGGTGGATCTTACAAACAGAGGGCTCCATTGAGCCAAATAACCATCCAAGAATGGCACAGTTTTCAGAGAACCATGCAGAATATCCAGGGTCGGCATCAGCTGTCTTTGGGTGAGATCTTGTCAGCCAACCAAGCTTCCTTACACGTCCTAAGAAAAGCTGGAATGAGCGTGACCACTCAGCGAAGTTACGACCATTCAACAATTGTGCCGTAACCTTTTTTGAGAGATCATGCCCGGTAATGCTGGTAATGCAACTAGACCCGTTGAGATCTCGTTCCAAGAACCTAGATTATATTAAAATCTAGACCCGTCTGAAGAACCCAAATTACAAGCAAGAACGCCACAAAGGATGTGATTTACCTTTGATAAATTCAAAAGTTCAATCAAGAACAAGAGGAGTAAACTCAACTCAATTCACAATCAAAATTCATTATAGATTGTCTCAACGGTAGAGGTGTCAACAGTAGGGTTCTCAAATCCCTCAGTAGTAGTCATATCAACAACAATACTGGGGCACCCGTGACAGAAAAATAACTCTAAGATAAATAGAGGAATAAAATAAGGGAGAACAATATACCTTCAGTCGAACAGTAGCGACAAATAGGGAAGGTCCAAAAAGCTCCCAAATAACTCTAAGATAGAGGAATAAAATAAGGGAGAACAATATACCTTCAGTCGAACAGTAGCGACAAATAGGGAAGGTCCAAAAAGCTCCCAAATAACTCAAGTCACGGTGCCCAGAAATCCAAAATATATAAATAAGTGATCTACTGCATCAAGGGCAGATCAACAGAATGTACAAGACTAAGGCCTAAAATTGAACGGAAGAGATTGAGCAAAAACGAGGGCCAAGACGAAGCGACGGCTTGATCAAGGCGGACAGCGACGGCGCCGTCACTTTAACCTCTCCTATTCAACTTTCAGGCAGTTGATGGCCAGGGTGGTTTCGGCGGTATGGCTGGTAGAGCCATACACTAACCCTACCCCAAACCCTAACCTTGCTCTGATACCAACTTGAAATAATTGTGAGTAAAAGGAGATACTCAATTAAGAGTAAAACCCCGTATATATAGGCAAAATATAAAAATCATAGTAAGGGTAAAAAAGGGAAAAGAAATCCTAAAGGGAAAAGAAATCCTAATAAACCTAGGAAAAGAAATCCTAATAAACCTAGACTATCTATACTCCAACACTATTTAACCAGGTACGTTACAATTTACTCTCTAATTCTGAAAATTCCTAAGTTTAGAAAAATATCCCCATTGCCCAATCCCCATCACTGTTAAATTCAGAAATCTCCAAGTGTAACTCAAAAATCCCTATACTGTTGCTTCCTCGAGTAATTTGAATTCAAAAAATTCCAATACTATTGCTTGCTCGAACTGCATCCTTACTGTATTAGAAATTCAGAACTACATCCTTACTTCAGTAATTTACTGTGTGAAGGTATTTTGAGGATTGAATATTATTTAGAAATTTAATTTGAACTGCATCCATGCAATAAATACTGAATGCTATTTTTTGGATTAAATTATATTTTTTGTGTATTAGGAATATTGATATGTGCTTCTATTCCATATTACAATTGAAATTCAGTGAATAACCATTGTGAAGGTGTTACAATAGTTATAATTTAAATTGTTGAATTATGAAATGCCCCTTACAGTTTCATGTAATTAGTTCAAGTTATTTCTTTTGTATGGTCTGAATTTGTTTTTCTTGTGGATTTTGATAAATTTCTCCACGTAGTTGAATATGTGTGTGTTTAAAACCATGTACAGTAATGCAATATTTTTGCATCACTTTTTCAAGTTTACACTACCAGTATTTATACTAAATCACGTGTGTGGTGTAATGTCGTGCATTCATTTCTTGGAGATGGATCAAATGTATTTAGGGTGATTAATTAGAATCTACTCCAACCCATGGAAAATATGAATAATGATAAATAATTTATACCGCTAATTTATATTATTTATATGGCACACACCAATCCTTTGCCTATCAATCGATAGACTATAACAAAGCATGTACCAGTGTGGTTTCCTCCCGAACTATCACAATAGCATACAAAATGTTAAGTAGTATAAACCATCAACTAGAACATATAAGAGAAATACATAATATGCATAAAACCAAGCTAGCTAAGTTAACTCTCCTTAGATTCCTATACAAACATATCCTCCCAAAATCCATTTCATAACATTGCATACATATCATACTAAAGTATGCAAGCATCAAACAACACCTTTGATGGCAGTTGGGAATGGAACCCCCTTCATCACATTTCTTATAATTTGCAAAACATTTCGGGATAAAATCATAATTATAATATAACTTCTATGAAAAGCGTAAAGGACATGCTATTAATGAACCATGATGCAATGCAATAGTTCAATCCTAAAATAAGTACTCAACATCTAGTTATTAGTGAATCTTAACAAGAAGTCAATTTCTCAACAAGTTCCTTCACATGATTCCAGTTTGTATGCAGCATCAGGGTCCTAAAATTGGTTTTGGAATTTTGAAAAGAACAAGAATATTTCTATGTTTGTGTTCAACTGATCATAGACTCAACTTACTTTGCTATCAGTTGTTTGCATCAATCTACCTAAGGCAATGAAGCTTTATGGAATAAAGCATATGAAAAACATGAAACTAGGTTACCACTTTTCTTTATATTTCAGCTGTGATCACTATGGCACTAGATTTGTTTGGAAATATATCTTTGATTCTGAACAATGAATGAATTATAAGATATGGTGTGATTTTTAATAGGATTATTTGCACTGGTGGTCCCAAACTATTCATGTTATCTCATTTTAGTCCCCAACATTTCAATTGAATCAAATTGGTCCCCAAAGTATTCACTTTGATTTATTTTGGTCCCAACCACAAACGCCATTTGCTTTTTGCCGTCTCCGTTTCCATGTGCAAAATTCACGTGAGGGGCAAAGTGAACATTGCACCCTACGTCTCCTACTTAGCCATTCAAAGGCTGTGATGAATTGCCTCTTCACTTCCATTTCAACAAAAACAATGGTGAGAACTCCAACTTAGGACAAAATGTCCAGTGTTTATCAGGGCAAAATACAAGAGTGATTAGCTTCATCCTCATCTTCTTTGAGTGGGAATCATAGTGTAAAGATGGTCCGTAGCATTAGGAAGGAGAAAGGGAATCAGGTAGGATCATCCGATGTTCCCTATTACGGTATGTGGTTGCTTTTTATAGTTTTGGGTTTCAGTTTCATGGGTACAACTGAATATAAAATGGTCTTGATGCTTTCAAACACATTTTTTTATGCAAAACAATTTTTTTTTCAATATTTTATGGTTTATGTGGTTGCTGGAACCACTTGTTTATGCAATATGAATTTTATATATTATATTTTATAATTTATGTGTTCATTGAATTTTATAATATGAATTTTATATTTACTTGTTTTTGGAAACCATTAGGCCATGATTCTTCACTTTTCTCAATGGAGGTTCACCACAGTGGTCAATTTACAGAGAGTCCAACCAAAGCTTATGTTGGGGGCAAAATAAATTACATAGATGACTGTGATTGCGAACTGATGTCGCTCATTGAAATGGATGATATAGCTAATAGTCTTGGTTATGCTCCATATATTGGATTTTACTACAAACTTCCTAGTTGGATTTGGACAAAGGGCTAGTATTAGACCTGAATGTCCATTTTGCTCCTTACATGAATGGCACATGGAGACGGAGACGGCAAAAGGCAAACGACGTTTGTGGTTGGGACCAAAATAAATCAAATTGAATACTTTGGGGACCAATTTGATTCAATTGAAATGGTGGGGATCAAAATGAGACAACGTGAATAGTTTGGGGACCACCAGTGCAAATAATCTTTTTTAATAATAGTAGGGTTGTTTTCTTTTTTCATATTGAAGTGGTCAGATATTATACCACTCACAATATATAACTATATTTATATATTTGAACATGTCTCCTTAAATGCGGGATACATTTTGGATCAAACGTGTGTAAATCTTATAATTATTAGAGTGGTGTCAAAATTTGAATGTAAGACTTGCTGGTGTGATACCTTGTTAAACTATCAAGTCTTCTAAAAATGCCAACCACATGTAAGCATTAGGTGACAACGAAATTGGAATGGAGGATATCATGCTCTAATATAATGTAGGGTTCTGCTGCTGGCTTAATGTAATAGGCTTTAAATTGAGAGTTGTTAATTTTTTGGAGTGCTACCCTAGACGCTTGAGTAAGAGTAGTTGGATCAAAATTTTTGCGCGTGTTAAACATAGCAGCTCAGAGGTACTTACACTGTAGGAAATTTAGAAAGTAACCTTTTATGATTTCACTTTCTATGTTATTAGGTTTAAAAGTAAAATATGTCATGCAATCCAATCTAGTAATTAAAAGATGAAAATTTATTTGATATTATATTTTATATTGAAGGTATAAAATGTCGAGTAGACGCGCCACAGTAATGTGCTATTGGAGAGGTAATATTATATACAATGAAGATTGTTTATCATACAATGGAAGGACTCAACATTGTATAAAGTTGAAACACAGGACCACATATGAGGAATTATTGAGAACTATGTACACGACTACAACTAATTTGTCAATTTCTGTCAATTTTGGGGGATCGCATGCAACAGTACATAGAATTTGAAATTAAAAATGATGATGGTGCCGCGACAATGTTGGATGCTATATTTGAGAACCAAGCACTGAATAATATTGACTTGTACATTCAGGCAGAGCACATCCAACAGTTTCCTCAGCCAATGGTAATGAGTATGCCTATATATCCAATTGCTTACACAGGAGAACATCAATCCCTGTCCTAGTTTGCCTGATCTTGTTAACTCTTACTATGTTGAAGGGAGCAGTCAATATGCGCATGACTTTATGGGGGACAATACTTTTGCTGCAGAGTTTAATTCGGGCTATGGAATTTCAGAGGCCAAGCCTAATGTGCCAAAATTGCATATGGGGCCTAGTACGCAGATGTTGATATTTTTGGGATACACCACATGTTCATCGAATGTTGGTACCCAATCTCAAACTGAAACAAGGACCAATGTCGTTCAAAATTTGCTTCATTTAGACGGTGATGTGTTTGTGAGGAATGGAATGCATGTAGTTGATTGTGCAGAAGACACAGACAACGAGGATGAAGAGATTATATTGCTGGACGATGTGAAAAATATTAATGATAACGTTGATGTAAATGACCCATCAATTATAGTGGAAGACACTGTTTGTATGCATGAGCCATCGTTTGTTTTTTTCACCAATACTAAACTTCCCCAACTGTCTGCCGCCACTAATCAAACAAGAGCTCCATTGTGGGATCTTGATCAACTTGAGTTATCCATTGACCTAATCTTCAAGGGTAAAGTAGATTTACAAGATGTAGTGAAGATTTATTCAATCAACAATCATGTCCAATTCGAGGTTGTTGAGAGTGAAAAAAGTTATTGGCTTTGTGGTGTAAAAAATACCAGTTTGGGTGCAAATGGAGGCTTTGTGCATGTCAAAAGAAAACACAAGGGGTGTTTCAAATTACCAAATCTGAAGGCTCACACACTTGTCTGAATGTGTCAACCACCCAGGACCTTGTGCAATTAGATTCCCAATTAGTTGCATGCCAAATAAAGGACCTCGTGAGGGTCGATCCATCTCGAAAGGTTGTTGCGATGATAAAACACATTTTCAATGTGTATAAGTACAAAATTTCATATAGGAAAGTATGGAAAGAAAAACAATGTGTGATAGCTATGATTTTTTGTGATTGGGATGAATCATATTCTATTTTGCTGAAATTTCTTGGTGCACTACAAAAGTATAATCAGGGCACAATAGTCAGATGAAAGTTGGCTGGTTTTCCCCATGGCAGAACTAGACACATACACATTAGATGCTTCAGGAGTCATATTGCCCAGCCAACCTATTTGTCACGAGGCATTGATGATGTCACCTCCGACAGATGTTCAGACTTCATATCCATCAGATGAGGACACACAGGATCATGGTATAGGACTTGCTACAACTATTGCAATTGTACATAGGTCACAGTAGCGTGCTACAACTTCACTTGCCCATCTAATTTTATTAGTTCGAGGTAGTGGTCGAGGTGGCAGATTTTAAGGTGTTAGAGGCCGCGGTGGTAGAGGACAGGGTGGTCAAGGTAAAGGCAGAAGCAGTATTATAGTTGGAGATCCGGTGTCATAAGTGATCGATGGTGAGTCATCACAGTTAGAGGATAGGCATTTGAAACGACTCAGGAAGAAGCCATCTTATGGAACTTAGTGTTATTATGTTTTATCATCTTTTACATGTATATTATAGAGTAGTTTCTATATATTGTTGTTGGTTGTGTGGTGGGGTGTTTTGTGGTGTTGTGGTTGGGTGTTGGTGGTGGTAGTTATGGTGCATATAACATTATGGTTGTGTTGTTGTGATTGTTATTGTTTTTATATTGTGCATATGGGGCAAAATTATTTTGGTATTACAGAGATTTAAGGGAAACTCTACCGAAATTTTTTAAAATTCAATAATGTTTAAAGTTAGTATTTACAATACATAATTCCAACATGTAGTTTCTATTGTTTTCAAATGTATACGTATTTTCTATATATTCTATGCATTGTTATGTTTAGCATTGTTCTTCACTTCAATGGGTAAGATAACATAAGAAAACAAATGGTACATTATATTTTAGCATAGCACAATGACAATACAGATAAACTACAACAACACAATAGTACAAACATATAAGCATGATTATAACAAACGCCACACATTATTACAACCCTTGGAGGATAAACCAACATATGCGTAAATATTTATTAATCAAGAAATCTTCATCATGGGAAACATTCTTCGTCCGACATTTCAACATCGGAAACACATCCTCCTTCTGTAGACAACTGTAAGCACAAACATGCTTGCTTAACCAAACCTTTTGTAGCACGGTCGCCTACAATTTGGCTAAGGTTGTACCGAGTTTGCATATTGCCATACGATTGTTTTCAGCACGAATACGCCTCAATGCACCTTTCAACTGTTGTGGTGTTTCAATAGGCATATTAATGGCAATTTGTCGTGGCCTACGTATATTACAAATGCATAAATATTCACTTAGAACTTTTCTCTCATTCAAATGAATATTACCATTCCTCTCTCACTCTATTCACTGACCTCTGTGAGAAATGTAAACGAGGATTTACAGGATAGAAGA
This sequence comes from Ilex paraguariensis, assembly GCA_963454935.2. Classification (NCBI taxonomy): domain Eukaryota; kingdom Viridiplantae; phylum Streptophyta; class Magnoliopsida; order Aquifoliales; family Aquifoliaceae; genus Ilex; species Ilex paraguariensis. The sequence goes on along the minus strand of CAUOFW020000959.1, from coordinate 32,754 downwards.
ATTCATTCTCTAACGCCCAATGATAGCCCATAGTTTAAAACACTAAGCGTGGACTGTAACTCATGTTTGCAATTGGTAAGTATGGTAAGAGAACAAACACACAATCAATTTATAGTGATATTGTGATGTAGTTGTGGTAACTATTTAGCCAGCTGTGGATAATTTTTTTTTAAATATGATGATTTAACTTATCGTGCAGCACTTCTGAGTTGTCTCATCACTAAACAAAGCACATCACTATCAGTGTTAAGTCATCAGTGGTGATTTAACACAAGACTGTTTGTACGTTTGTATCAGTGTTATGTCATCAACGTCTGTTTAATCACAACACTATATCAGTGTCTAGTCGCTGTCATTGGTCAGTCATCACTGTATCTTCACTGCAATATGTTATTATTTAGTTCAATGAATGTAATATTAAAATAAGTTATGTTCCTATTTAAATACAATTACTTAACTGCAGTGTAAACCCTACATACACTATAATGTCAACAACATCACCAAATGGGTCTTCAAGCCAACCTAACGATGAACCATTCCCAACCAACCACTGCTATCATGAAACATTTTCTTCATTTAGTTCACCAGAACCCAATAATTTCACAAATCCCACTAGAGTAACATGGTATGAAAAATTACGTTCCTTTAAGAATGAGCTAATCAATATTCATAACCCTTTCACTGACGTTGGTCATGTGATGATTGGACCTACAATTTTTGTTCTGCCTCTGGAGTTTTATTATCACCTACCCAGACTAAGTTGGTTGAAATCTTATTTCAAGGATTGTGAGCTTGAAATATATTGTCGTTGGCATGGATTACGAGTTCCATAGGTTTTAGTTTAGCTGAAATGTATGTGGAATGGTGCATGGATAATTACCATGATATCATTGCAACACTGGCTCTTGAGAATGATCAGATGGAACGATAGCTAAATTAATTTCACCTTATTACAAAGGCAACGATTGAACATTCAGACCTTGTAGAGCCTATTAATGCAATACTATCTGATCCATCCTTGGCTTCTAACAATGATCTTTCTGATTTTGAAGAATCAAGTGATGATGATCATTGTGCAAAATTTCTTCCTACTACTCTTTGCTTACATGACACACCACTATGCTATTGGAAATATGATCGCCATTAGACATATTATGACTAATATGTCTGTATTATGTCATTTAAAATAAAATCTTATAGTTCTATTTCAACAAAAGACATAAAGTCTCTTCATTTTGATTTTTTTTGTAATGTTTTTATCGCAAAAGAAATAAATTCTCTTTTCCCCTGGTTTAGGGTTTGTTGTTTGGGATTGGGGGGGGGGTACGATTGTTATTCTCTTTTTGAATAATAATAGTTTCAGCGGGTAGGTTTTTTAATATTTAGGATTTAAGGTTTTGTTTGGGTGGGGTGGGGTGGGGTGGGGAGGGGAGGGGTACGATGGGTAGTATTTTTAAAAATTAAAAAGGGTGACCTTAATAGTTTTATTATTTATTATTTAATAGAGGTGGGAATGAAATTTTTACTTGTGGGGTTGTGTAGAAATAGTCCCACTCGGGTTTTTATCTTTTTTATGGTTCTCATTTTGTGTACAAGTTGGATAACTTTTCAATACCACAATTTCATTTTCCAATATGCTAAAAATAATTTTTCAATATGTTGAAAAAGTGTGATAGCGGGGGTAGTTATCAATTTTTTAAAGTAAACATTTTGGGTTGGGAAGGATATGAATGGGTAGCACTTTGAAAGCGGATGTGTTAAGCACGCTTTCATTAGAAAGCGTTTTCAACAAGCACGCTTTCATTAGAAAGCGTTTTCAACAAGTCCGCTTTCTAATGAAAGCATTTGTATCAAATCTGCCTTATAATGAAAGCGGGTTTAACACATCCGCTTTCATTGGAAGATAAGCACAATTTTTCCTTTTAAAAGTGGGTTTGATGAATAGGGTTTCAGAATAAAAATGGATTTGATAATTCCGTTGTACCTAACAAAGTTGTACTTCTTGATTCGGCTTTCAGATGAAATTGTACTTCTTGAATCCGCTTTCACATGAAGTCGGATTTGTTGATTTCTCTTTTAAAAAGTACTGTAGATTGGTAAATAAGTTCAAAACAACTATATTTTGGTAATAAAGTTGTAAAACAACTATACTTTGGTAATAGATTCAACAATTTGCCTTATTTATAGTTCACCGTTGGCCATATGGACAAATAGGAAAGAGGTGGTTTTTCAGAATTCGAAAAGGGATCTAGCTGAACTACATCATCTCTCAGAGGACTACATTAGATCATATGAACAAGCAAGGGACAACAACGGGCAATCAGTATCCACCTCCACAATCACAGTGGGTAGTTCGACATCCATCACCACAGGCGATGGTTGTTTCTCTCTAGTCTCTCCAACTACTGGTGCTTTGAGAATCAATTTTGATGGTGCAGTGTTTGCTTCCGTAGGTGCTATTGGTGTGGGAGTAATAATAAGGGATGAAAGAAGGACCTTTAGAGTTGGTATGTCAAAGAAAGTAATTTACGTTTGCGATGCCCAGACCGCGAAAGTCCTAGTAGCAAGGGAGGTTGTGTCTTTTTTGCTCGTCAATAGAGATGTGGTAATAGTATTCTGGAAGGCAACTTTGTTAATGTAATGAACTTAATTTCAGAGATAGATGATAATTTTTGAGCCCTTGGGTCCGATGCTAGCTGCTATTTGGACTAAATCGCGTGAGTTTGATTTTTTCAAGGTTTCTATTGTTAGACATTCTAGTAATCTGGCTACGCAACCTCTCGGATATTTCTCATTAATCAAATTCTATATCATTGTTTATTAAGCCTTTTTATTTTTGGAGTCAGATTTAGGGGTAGAGCTAGGAATGACTTTGTGGGTGGGCACTGACTGTTGCCTACCAATTAAAGTACTAAAAATTCATTAACAAAAAATGATATACTTGGAGTGTAGAAACCAAAAAAGCTTATGCACAATCAACAGTCATGTATGTGATTTAGGGTAATTAATGAGGCAATCAATAAGTAACTAATAGTAAAAGACAAATATCGGGTCAACACAGATGTATAGTGGTTCGGTCAGGGGAGACCTACTCCACTCCGAAAATAGCAACGGTAGCCAAAGAATCTTTATTAATAAAGTAAGGAAAGGGAGAGCGAAGGTGAGCTCTAGGAGAGGTATGGTAGCTAGGAGAGAGAAATAGCTATGTGAAGGGTGTCTAGAGAGATGTCCTTTCATGTCGATAAAGTTTACAATTTATAGACATAGAGTCTTGGTTGAGGCGGTGACGTGAGGGTAAAGACACTAGTTTTTTGGGGAGGATAGCTACAAAAGGTAAGTACAATTAAAAATTGCCTAGATCTTCAAGAGTGGCTAACTAGAGGATTGCTCCCCACGTGCTCTAATCTTCTTGGACTCTTTAGGCCATTGGACTGGGTTGACTTCATAAGTTGGGCTTGACTGATCTTTTAATTGATCTTGGCTTAATTTATTGGGCCTGACCTAGTTGAATCAGGACTCATCATTTTCCCCCCATGCCCTAAGCCCTTGCAATGACAAGAGATTGAGGGCATGAGTGAACCCCTTTATCCGAGCAGATAAAAGGTTTCTTGTTCCTCACGGTGGTAGCTTCTTTAACCTCTTGCTCTGTTTGCGCCTCGGGAGCTTCGTTTCCTTATTATTCCTATTTTATTGCAATGTTGCTACCAGGGTAGAAGGAACTTTATTCTTTCCCATTAAAGTCCCCATTTCCTTCATTTAGGACACAGTTTCAAGAAGCCAATATTTGTAAAACCCATTTACCCCTCTTATCCTTGCAACCTTTTTTCCTTGCAATTTTGAAGCTTCCATTGGAGGTGAGGAGGGATTTAGTGGAGAGGGCTTCAACAGGCGGTGTTCCATGAGAAGATTTCAATGGAGAGGATAGGTATAGTCCAAAGAAATAGGGCAAAAGATGAGACTGAATGAGCAGGCCATGAGGTGTCGCAGATTTCAACGAGTCATCCCAACCACTGGTTGACGCCTTTCCTTTGTCAAATCGCGTGGGTTTGGAGGTTTGTGATGATGCCATCAAGTCAGCGCACACGTTGGGCGATGTCAGCGCTTTGGGCAACACAAGGATTGTGTTAAGCATCTTCGAGAAGGGGAATCTGGGCTACGTTGAGATGGACAGGAGTTCGGGTCAACACACAGATGTATAGTAGTTCGGTCAGGGGAGACCTACTCCACTCCGAAAATGGCAACAGTAGCCGAAGAATCTTTATAGCGAAGGTGAGCTCTAGGAGAGGTATGGTAGCTAGGAGAGAGAAATAGCTATGTGAGGGGTGTCTAGAGAGATGTCTTCTCATGTAGAGAAAGTTTACAATTTATAGGCAAAGAGTCTTGGTTGAGGCGATGACGTGAGGGTAAAGACACTAGTTTTTCGGGGAGGATAGCTACAAAAGGTAAGTACAATTAAAAATTGCCTAGATCTTCAAGAGTGGCTATCTAGAGGATTGCTCCCCACGTGCTCTAATCTTCTTGGACTCTTTAGGCCATTGGACTGGGTTGACTTCATAAGTTGGGCTTGACTGATCTTTTAATTGATCTAGGCTTAATTTATTGGGCCTGGCTTAGTTGAATCAGGACTCATCATTTCCCCCCATGCCCTAAGCCCTTGCAATGACAAGAGATTGAGGGCATGAGTGAACCCCTTAACTGAGCAGATAAAAGGTTTCTTGTTCCTCACGGTGGTAGCTTTTTTAACCTCTTGCTCTGTTTGCGCCTCGGGAACTTTGTTTCCTTATTATTCCTATTTTATTGCAATGTTGCTACCAGGGTAGAAGGAACTTTATTCTTTCCCATTAAAGTCCCCATTTCCTTCATTTAAGACACAGTTTCAAGAAGCCAATATTTGTAGAACCCATTTACCCCTCTTTTCCTTGCAACCTTTTTTCCTTGCAATTTTGAAGCTTCCATTGGAGGTGAGGAGGGATTTAGTGGAGAGGGCTTCAACAGGCGGTGTTCCATGAGAAGATTTCAATGGAGAGGACAGGTATAATCCAAAGCAATAGGGCAGAAGATGACACTGAATGAGCAGGCCATGAGGTGTCGCAGATTTCAACGAGTCATCCCAACCACTGGTTGACGCCTACGAGATGCTGGGTGACGCATTTCCTTTGTCAAATCGCGTGGGTTTGGAGGTTTGTGATGATGCCATCAAGTCGGCGCACACGCTGGGCGATGTCAGCACTTTGGGCAACACAGGGATTGTGTTAAGCATCTTCGAGAAGGGGAATCTGGGCTACGTTGAGATGGACAGGAGTTCGGGTCAACACACAGATGTATAGTAGTTCGGTCAGGGGAGACCTACTCCACTCCAAAAATGGCAACGGTAGCCGAAGAATCTTTATAGCGAAGGTGAGCTCTAGGAGAGGTATGGTAGCTAGGAGAGAGAAATAGCTATGTGAGGGGTGTCTAGAGAGATGTCTTCTCATGTAGAGAAAGTTTACAATTTATAGGCATAGAGTCTTGGTTGAGGCGGTGACGTGAGGATAAAGACACTAGTTTTTCGGGAAGGATAGCTGCAAAAGGTAAGTACAATTAAAAATTGCCTAGATCTTCAAGAGTGGCTATCTAGAGGATTGCTCCCCACGTGCTCTAATCTTCTTGGACTCTTTAGGCCATTGAACTGGGTTGACTTCATCAGTTGGGCTTTACTGATCTTTTAATTGATCTAGGCTTAATTTATTGGGCCCGGCCTAGTTGAATCAGGACTCATCATTTTCCCCCCATGCCCTAAGCCCTTGCAATGACAAGAGATTGAGGGCATGAGTGAACCCCTTTATCCGAGCAGATAAAAGGTTTCTTGTTCCTCACGGTGGTATCTTCTTTAACCTCTTGCTCTATTTGCGCCACGGGAGCTTCATTTCCTTATTATTCCTATTTTATTGCAATGTTGCTACCAGGGTAGAAGGAACTTTATTCTTTCCCATTAAAGTCCCCATTTCCTTCATTTAGGACACAGTTTCAAGAAGCCAATATTTGTAAAACCCATTTACCCCTCTTATCCTTGCAACCTTTTTTCCTTGCAATTTTGAAGCTTCCATTGGAGGTGAGGAGGGATTTAGTGGAGAGGGCTTCAACAGGTGGTGTTCCATGAGAAGATTTCAATGGAGAGGATAGGTATAATCCAAAGCAATAGGGCAGAAGATGACACTGAATGAGCAGGCCATGAGGTGTCGCAGATTTCAACGAGTCATCCTAACCACTGGTTGACGCCTACGAGATGCTGGGTGACGTCTTTCCTTTGTCAAATCGCGTGGGTTTGGAGGTTTGTGATGATGCCATCAAGTCGGCGCACACGTTGGGTGATGTCAGCGCTTTGGGCAACACAAGGATTGTGTTAAGCATCTTCGAGAAGGGGAATCTGGGCTACGTTGAGATGGACAAGAGTTTGGGTGACACCGTTGGTAGCTTCTCGGGCGGCGCTGTGGGCAACTTCAGTTTATATCAGATGAGTGAGATTGGGTTGGCGACAGTTGACTTCGAAAGGAGTGAAAACATGGCCGATGCCCATAGGGGGTTTCAGGGCAACGCCAAAGTGGTTTGGGAGGCCAGCAACACCAATGAAGCAGGTGAAGGTGATGGGTACTAGATAGGCGATGCCAGATGTAAGGCGGGTGGTGCCAGACATGATGAGAAAAGGCCGTTAGCAGGACTCAATGTAGTTGGGAATGGTGCAAGCATAAGGAGGAGCAACACCCTTAAGGGCAACAACACCAAAGGGAAGTGGGGCGACGCCTTAGGCACGCTGAGCGTGGTCTAGGCGCTGGGCGCCGAGCTTTGGTGAGGCTTAGGTGACACCTCAAGCCATGGGGGCAATGCTGCTACTGATTATGGAGGTGATGGTTTAGGAGACACGTTGGGCAATAACCTAGGCATTGGTTGTAAGGAAAAGAGGAGGTGGTGCCAGTGTCGCATTCGATAGCATGCAGGGCGCCAACGGTTCATTGGGTAATAATCCTCGCGGTAAGCTGAGTGCTGGAAGAGGGAACCTAAGCATGGGGAAGACAAACTCGGCATTGAGACTCTGTTCAAAGGGCTAGTTGGAGTTGATGGACCAGTTAGTGGAGGAAAACAAGGTACTGCCCTTTTACCTAGGTAACTTAACCTTGTCAATTTTTGTTAACCCGACTCTCGTTCACTTTCATTGCCTTTTACTGTTCGTTTAGGCACCTAAGCCGGTAGGGCCATAGAGTGGATGTTAGGCAGGCTTCACGGCAAGGCAAAGGGATCACTGAAGGCGACAATTCAAAGGTAGTCTCCATTTTTATTTCTATAGATCATGATGATGACATTGTCCGCATTGTTTCTGCATTTTGTATTACTCCTGCTAGCTTATGTCATCGGGCCAAGGGGGAAAAGTCGATGTGTCATGACTCATTCAAAAAGATCACCCTTTACGAGGACGTGCTAGAGGTAGGTTTGAAGTTTCCCATATTTGGACCCATCTGTCAGATTCTGGGACATTTATCACTGGCTCCCAGGAGGTTAACTCCCAGTGGGTGGAGAGTAATCCTAGCATTCTTCTCATTGTGGCGGCTAGTTCACAGTGCTGATGTTCCTCCCCCGTTCGAGGAATTTTTGGCCACGTACGTGCTTCTGGATAATCCTTCTCCTTATCAAGGGTGGTGTTATTTTGTCCCGAGGTCAGGCAAGTTCATCACTGGACTTCCTTCCAATTGTCATAGCTAGAAGTCTAGATTCTTCTTTATTGGAGGTGAGTGGGCCACCGAGGGAGACAATGACTTAGTGCCTTCGAGGTGGGACATTGCTCCAAAGACTAAGCTAGGTAAGAATTTCATTTTTGCTTTTACGTCTAGTCATCACCTATCTGTTCTTACCGTGTGATTGGTTCCTTTGCAGTTCCACCGACGTTATCTGTGGAGCAGAAGAGTAGGCTCCAGGTACTGCGAAATCATCCTTTCAAGGAGTTTTCAGAGATTATGTCCGTATCGAGTCGTCCCAAAGTCTCTAATAGGCCGAAGAGGAAGAGTATCTAATCTTTTCAATAGACTCTTCATGGTTATGACGTTGTAAGGTTTTTGTCTCACACTAACTCCGTAGGTACCTCTATTGATAGAGTGATAGTAGAGGCTCTTTATGCTTCCAGGGCAGCGTCTTCCCCTCCTTCCTCTAAGAGGGTGAAGTTTGATACCCCCTATACTTCTTAGATGAGGTCTGCTGGCCAGGTTAGTCCTCGAGAGGTGGGACTCGGTGATGCCCCCATTCCTTACCTAACTAAGACTCCATCGCATTCCAGGGATAACCCTAGAACAACTGCAGGGATTGAGCCCCTAGTGTGGTCTCCTATGAGGACTGGAGCTTCGCTTAGCCACCTTGCTTCTAGTAGTGGTTCAGTATCCATGTTGTAGGACGTGAATCTGGCTAAGGAGTGACTTTGGGGGTTTGTGACTGTTGCGAAGATTCAAGAGGTCGACTCTCGAGGTCTAGAGGGCATCATTGACACTACTATGGAGGGCTTTGCTATGGTATGATTTTTATTTACATTTGATCTCGTGCCTGAGTTTTTTTTTTATGTTATGCCTTTTGAATGCCCAAAGGTGGTTGTTGTTTTTCCCTGTTTGTTTCCAAGCACGATGAAGCTTAGAGAAGCGCTTAGTGGTCAAGTAGTGAAGAGGCAGTCATGAAGTACTATTGAGGAGCAGTTGGGGCTTAAGTGTAAGACCCTGTACTAAAATTAAATAAGAATACTAATATCTTAAGAGTTTTCCAAATATGAATAAAATGAGGATAAAAACTTAGAATCATTGTTGAAATATTAATCATGAAGTTTGAGTTTCGAACGGATTGACTTTTGGGTCAAACTTAATTTTTTTTTTGGATGTGTTTAAGATTGATAAGGGTAACTAAATAAATATATTAATTTTTTTTATCAAAATAACATTACCATTGAATTCGGGAGGTCGGAAAACATTGAGAGAGGTAATATGGGATGTATTAGAAGTTAGGAAGTATTTTAGAAGTAAAACCAAATTGGAGTGAAATTGGGTAAAAAGGGGTGATGGACACTGATTAGTATTTTGATCATAACTTTATATTTTGATGTCCAATTGATCTGAAATTTTGACAGAAAATATTAGAAATCTAGGGCTACAAAAGTGTATTTCATGAAACATTTCCAATTCGACCTCTAAATGGGTCAAAACTGACCTGGAAGTCGCACCAAAAATCTTTGAACAGTACGAAGGAAACCCGATTTTTTCTGAACAGAAAATATCGGGTTTTGCTCGATTTTCTTGCCCTATAAAAACCTAATGTCGTCCCTTTAGCATTCATTTCACCCCTCCAAACCCTAGGAACCATTTTAGAGGAAGAGAGGAAGATAGAAATACCAATCAAGAGAGATTTATACCTTGTAGAAATCAAAACTTCAAATTCTTCAAGAATACATTCTCCTCCCATTTTCTTCCATTCTTGCTACCCTCTCACCCAAATCTTTTGAAACCCTAGGAGGAGAAGATTAAGAGGAAAATAAAGGAGAGCAAGAAGGTCTTGAAGCTTGGGTCTTAGCTTGGAATCTTGATTTAAGGTATGAGATTTTCTCTCAATCTCTCACATTGAGGCTAGATATATATATAGATATATGTTTCTTCACTCTCCTTCTCATATATATAATATGAAATACATGATTCTTATTCTATTTGTAATAAATGCCATGTTTTGAACAATATGAAGGGTGGGTAACCACCAAAGCTCTATTGATTTTTTTTTTATCTTCAAGCCCTAGTTTTCAAGAAAAGGGGATTTTCTTCTAATTTCTTCTTTGTCTTTGATTTTAAAACTTTAGTGTTGAATATTGTATAACACAATGATATAGATTACGATCTCTTTCATATTTTCTTGGATTATTCGATTATATGACAAATGTGAAAACAAAATTTGGGATTTTACTATATTTGAGAAATTGTTGTGAATTGTGAATATTTTTGATTTCCTCATTGTATGGTTGTTGTGATGGACTTGGATTACCTTCGAGAGATGCCGTAGAGTGTTAGAGGTTAGTCTATCCCAATGGGGGGTGAGATGGTTGCCTAATGCTCGTAGTGGATCGTTGTTGTGCTCGCGATCACTATTGTTCACATATACACCGAGGAAAATGGTTAGTATACTAGACACCTTGGGAGGATTTCGTCAATGCCGTAGGAGACGGTACACGCCCTTCCTAAAGAGATTTGTGATTGTTGGTTAGAATTGGTGGACTAGGCATGATCGTTAGGTAGATTCACGAGAAGCAATCAACATACATGGTACGGGGATGAACCAAAAATACATGGAATCGGGAGTTGGGTCGTTCTTGCCGACGCATTGGTATGAGACAATGCTTAGGGAGAAACCCTTCTTAAATAACTTAAATTAGAATTTTGTTTATCGATGCTAAACTCACTTTATTCTTTTAACTGATTATTGCTATTGTTTAAACTTGAGATCTCTTTTAAAATGTCACTGTTTTCATTCCAAACCTATATATATGTTAGTTGTGAAATGAGACCGACCGTTTGCTGTGTTTTTCAAACCTTGTTTGAGTTGAGAGGATTTTGCTACAGAGCTTCGTGCTCACCCCCTACAAATAAAAATTTTCAGATTTCACACTTGAGGAGGAGTTAGGAGCCGAGGAGTCCACCCATTGAAAGACTCCGCTTGACGGGGATGTGGATCCCGAGGTGGACGCTTAGAGCGACACTTTTATTTTGTTCTAGACTAGATTATGCTTAGAATATCCTTTTGAACTCTAGTTCATTTCTATTATTTCCGTTGCGTTATATTATTACATTTTGGAGATGTAAAGGCCAAGATTAGACCTATTAATTTGGGATGATAGTGTGAATATGACATATGATGAATGCAAGTTTATTTTATGATGGAAAAATGGACCCGGTGTGGTCAATTATAATATAATTGTACAGGTTGTGTTTTGGGTAGAGCTCCCCGTACAAAGGAGACTCTGCCCAAATTTTGTTAAAATATGAATGGTTGATGAATGAAACTTTCGTCGTGATGAATTTTACTTAATGCTCTCATACAGTAAATGTTTTTTAGAATGTAATGTCACCCACGGGGGTTTTTGGGGCGTTACATTAAGAGGCAGGCGCGAGAGGCTGTCGAGGAGCAGTTGAGGCTAGCACACGAGAGAGCCGCGCCCCTTGAGGCCGATCTTTTGGCATCTTATGAGAGGGCTACTCAGCTGGAGGTTGATAGAAAGGTTGCTTACGCAAGAGTAGAGACAGAGCTGCGAATGTCCTGTGAGAAGGCCGCTGGAGCAGAGGCTAACCTTTGAACAACTCTTGAGAGAGCTACTAGGGCAGAAGATTACTCCGTTGAGATGAAGAAGAAGAGAGATGCTATTGAGAGGGCCGTAGCAAACACCTTTATCGATGGTTATAAGGAGTTTAAGGGGAAGGTCTTAGCAGGTTTTCTTGCCTATGACTTCTATAGCTTTGTCCCTTATGAGGCACTAGGGACTGACAAGGAAGAGAGCTTTGATGGCAGCGGATCGGAGGGCAGTGAGTGATGCCAGAAGTATGGTATTTTTGTTTACCTGTTTTTGTTTCTAGACTATGTTCTATCTTTTGTAAATGTTTCATGAACCTTTATGGAATGAGAGACAGCTTTTGAAAAAGACAAAGTCTTGCAAACTTTTATTTCATAATCTGAAGTAGATAACAATGAAAATTGAAACAAACATCAAAGGATAGTTTAAATGGTGACTACTGACTTGTACGCCCATTACTTTGCCCCCATCTATTGGTAATACCTCTTCAGGTATTCTGTATTCCATAGATGAGCCAAGAGTTTCCCCTTAGAGTTCTGAATTATGTAGGTACCCAATCTTACCACTTCTATGACTATGTAAGGCCTTTCCCAGTTTGACCTAGCTTCCTTTCCCGAGAGTCCTTGGTAGATAGGATGACATTTTTTAGGACTAGGTCTCCAGGCAAGAGGAGTGAGGCTTCACCCTCGAGTTATAGTACTTAGTCATGCAACGCTTATACTCTATATTCCTGAGCATGACTATCTCCCTCCCCTCTTCTACCAAGTCAAGGTTGATGTGTATGCCTTCTTCATTAGTGGTAGGGTCATGGTGTTGGATCCTAAGAGCGTGTACTCCAATCTCGACGAGTATAACCACCTTAGTCCCATACGCTAGGAAAAAAGTGGCCTCACTCGTGGGGCTTCTTGGAGTCATTCGGTAAGCCCACAGTACTCCTGGGAGTTAGTCCACCCATCGCCCCTTTGTGCTCTCTAATCTGGTTTTCAGGTTATGGAAATTAATCCTGATGATGACCTCTGCCTGTCCATTTGCTTGTGGATAGGCTGGGCTGGAGTGGGGCTACTTGATCTATAGGTCAGTGCATAAGCTATTAAGGAGTTTATTGCCAAACTATTTGGCGTTATCGCTTACAATTGCATGAGGTATTCCAAAGTGATAGACTATGCTCATTTAGATGAAGTCTTTCACCTTCTGGTTTGTTATCTTGGCTAAGGCTTCGGCTTCTGTCCATTTACTTGCACTGGCTTTGACTCAAGGGTAGGAGACATAGAATGTCGATCCCCTACATGGAGAAGGGCCATGGGTTCTGAATAGTGGTGAGCTCTTCTGGTGGCTGTCTAGGGACTGTCTCAAAATGCTGGTACTTTTCATACTTTCTAACAAAATCTCGTACGTCTCTAATCATGCTTGGCCAATAATACCCTTGCCTTACTACTTTGTGGGCCAGTGCACGCCCTCTTGGGTGATTTTCACATATCCCCCTGTGGATTTCCCTTATGACATAATCGGCTTCCTCGAGGGTAAGACAACGGAGTAGTGGTAGTGAATAACTCTTCTTATAGAGGGTGTTTTTAAGATGACATACTTGTACGCACTCATTATCAACTTTTTGGCTTCCATTGGGTTGTCTAGGAGAACGTCTTCCTCTAGGTAAGGTTGGATGGACATCATCTAGTTGGCTTTAGAGGATGTACAATATACATCATCCTCCTCTACCATGAATGTGGTCGGCTCAAACTGGTGGTTTGTCAGTGCTGGGCCCATGAGTATATTGACAGAAGTGAACTTGGCGAGGGCGTCTACTATGACATTCTCCTCTTTGGGCACGTGGTGGATCTGGAAGTGGTTAAAATTTTTCAATTAAGCTTGGATCACTGATAAGTATTCTTGTGCATTTTTTCCTCTTTTACTTCAAAGTTTCCTATTACTTGATTGATTATCAGCTGTGAGTCACTGTAAGTTGTCAGACAGAGGGCTTCCATCTTCATTACGAGCTTCAAGCTTGATATGAAGGCCTCATACTTAGCTTAGTTGTTTGATGTCGCAAAGTGGAGGGAGACAATGTACTTAAGTGGAGTGCCATGGGGACTGATCAGTACCAGTCCTGCACCACCGTTCTCACTAGTGGAAGACCCATCAACATATAGTCTCCAGCGTGGTGCAGTAGACTGAGGTGTGGGCAGTGAGGGTGCTGAGGGCTATGGTGGGGCAGATATAAGGGAGGTGGAGGCTGCTGGTCTCGGGGTCCAATCTTCAGGAGCTGAAGGGGTTGTCTCCGAGACATTAGGCTTTCTGGGTATAGTGTCCAGGTTTGCTTCATGGTGACTGGAGGTGCTATGTACTAAGCAGGTGAGCGTATGGTTCTTCTTTATGGGGTTCTTGTGGTGGAGTCTACTCAGCTACAAAATTTGCAACTGTTTGCGCTTTTATGGCTACCCTCGACTAGTACTGTATGTCGAACTCACTCAACTCGATAGCCTATTTGAGTAGTCCGCCAGACACATCAGACTTTCTTAGAATTCTCTTGAGTGGCTGATTTGTAATAACCACAATGGTATGACTTTGAAAGTAATGACGTAGGCACCTGACGACTGTGAGAAGTGCAAGAGCCAAATTTTCAAGCTTTGAATATCTTACCTCTGCTCCTCGATATGCCCTGCTTACATAGCACACAGGCTTTTGGATGCCTTCATCCTCCCTAACAAGGACGGAGCTCACTACAGAGGACGAGGAGGAAAGATAGAGATATAAGGTCTCTTCTGGTATAGTATGGGAGAGTAAGGGGTGTAACGAGGTAGGCTTTTAACTTTTGGAAGGCCTCGTTTACATCTGGTCCCAACTGGAAAGATTTGTGGAGGATTTTGAAGAAAAGCAAGCACTTGTCCACTAACTTTGAGGCAAACCTGTTGAGTGCTGCTATCCTCCCGTTAAAGCATTGGACCTCCTTCACAGAGGCTGAAGACTTCATCTCTAAGATGGCTCTGATCTTGTTTGGGTTGGCCTCATTGCCCCTTTTGTTGACCATGAAGCCTAAGCATTTTCCTGAACTAACGCCAAAGGCTTACTTTTATGGATTCAGCTTCATCCTGTAGGTTCTCAGTACATTAAAGGTTTCTTGGAGGTGTGTCACATGGTCTGCCGCGACCATATTTTTCACCAACATATCATCCACATAGATTTTCGAGGTTTTTCTGATTTGAGCCTCGAACATTTTGTTCATGAGTCGCTGGTATGTGGCTTCGACATTCTTGAGTCTAAAAAGCATCACCTTGTAGTAGTAGGTGCCCTTTGGGGTGATGAAAGAGGTTTTCTCTTGGTTGGGAGGGAACATGCTAATCTGGTTTTACCTAGAGTAAGCATCTAGAAAACTCATGAGCTCGTGTCCCGCAGTAGCGTCAATAAGGAGATCGATGCATGAGAGAGTATAACTGTCTTTGGGATAGGCTTTATTGACCTGTGTAAAGTACACGCAGAGGCACCATCACTACGTTTGATAGCCAGTCTGGGTTGGCTACCTCCCTTACTGACCCGTTTCCAGTAACTTTTCCACTACCTTTTCTATGGCTTGGCCTCTCTCAGCACTTGTACTCCTTAGTTTCTGGTGGATGAGTTTGTACCTAGGATCGACATTGAGTCAGTGGGAGGCCACTTCGGGGTTGATGCCCTTCAGGTCTTTGTGGGACCAGGTAATACATCTATGTTCCACCTTAGAAAATCTACCAGTTAAGATGCTTGCTCTTTGGGAAGTAAGGAGCCTATATAGACTTTCCTC
The DNA here is from genome assembly GCA_963454935.2 of Ilex paraguariensis. Lineage (NCBI taxonomy): Eukaryota > Viridiplantae > Streptophyta > Magnoliopsida > Aquifoliales > Aquifoliaceae > Ilex > Ilex paraguariensis. Next base: position 17,650 of record CAUOFW020000959.1, on the reverse strand, counting down.
TCTGGAAGGCTCTCATCCACCCCTACTGGTTGAAGTTCTTTCTTTGGTTCCCCTCTCTCCAAGGTACTGTTCACCCTCGGGTCAAGTACTTTGACTTGGAGAGTCTCTTGTGAACTTCTGACCCTCATAGAGGCCACGTAGCATTTTTGGGAGGAGACCTGATCTCCTTTGATTTCTATGATTCCACTAGTGGTTGGGAAACAGAGGAGCAAATGGTAGGTAGGCAACACTGCCCCTAAGGTGTTGAGGGTAGGGCCTCCAAGAATAATATTGTAGGCAGAGGGACATTCTAGTACAATGAAGTTCACCATGATGGTGGAACTTCTTGGTGTTGTCCCTGCTGTGACTAGTAGGGTGATGGAATCTAAGAGGTAAACCCTCTCCCCTGAGAATCAAACAAGGGGAGTGTCGATGGGTTTCAATCTCCCCCTACCAATGTGGAGGCTGTCAAAGGCTAGTGCGAATAGGATATTGGTTGAGCTGCCGCTGTTGATCAGAATTCTCTTAACCTTGTAGTTGGCTACCATCATGGTTAAGACTAGAGGATCATCGTGAGGGGCTTGGATTCTTTTGAGGTCCCTATCCAAGAAGATGATGAACTCTTCTTCCCAATGTCAGGGCGTCTTCATCAGGTGAGAATCATGCGACTCTATTTGCCTGACTTTCCTAGTGTGCGCTTTCCTAGTAGAGTTGGAGTCACCTCCTCCTGCTAACCCTTTGGAGATCATCTAGATCTCTTCGAGGGGTTGTTGGTGCTCTCGATCCTCTTGATTCTGGTCGGTGGTGGGGCTGGCCCTCTGCCAACAACGTATTGCCTCAGCTGGTTACCTTGTATGAGTTCTTGATCTGCCTCTTGAGCTCATAATAGCCATCAGTTTTATGGCCATGGTCACAGTGAAAATTCTACAGTTTAGGGTGGACTTCATTTTTCCTGGCCAGCAGAGCATGGGGTCATCTTGTATCTAGAATAGGATATGTTCCACCGAGGCGTTGAGTGGCATGAAGTGCTGTCATTCTCTCTGGGATATAGGACCCAGATGGTCCTTGACAGAGACTATTTCTGTCCTTTTTTTTTTTTTTTGCCTCCCGTTTATCCTGGAGGGTGTCCTTCTTCTTTTCCCCTTTTCGGAAGGATTCACCTCGTTGGGTTTTGGTGACATCTTTAGCATTCATATATTTATATGCCCTTGACAACAGCTCGGGCATGCTAGAGGGCGACTTCTTTAGGACAGAAAACATAAAATTAGAGGAGCGCGGACCTGCAATGAAGGTGGTCATGGTTATCTTATCGTCTGACTTATTGATCTGGAAAGCCTCCTCATTAAAATGGGTGAGGTAGCTCCTAAGGCTTTCATCCCGATCCTGCTTGAGGGTGAGCCAGTGGGTAATTGGCTTTTGGTGGCGACGTCCCCCAATGAAGTGGGAGACGAAAGATTTGCTCAACTCTATGAAGGAGTGGATAGAAGAAGGTTTTATCTTCGTGAACTATTGTCGTGCAGATCCTTTCAAGGTAGTAGGGAAGGCTCTACACATGATCTCATCAGGTACATTGTGGAGTTACATGAGAGATTTATATGTGCTGAGATGATCTAAGGAGTCTTTGGTGCCATCAAAGATCTCGACGGCAGACATCTTAAACTTCGAAGGTAGGGAATAATTGACAACATCTACAACAAATGGGGTATTTGTGCACCTTACCAAATAATCCACCATTTCTAGCGCATGTGCTTTGATGGTGTTAAGGGCATCACCAAGCTGGTTTTACACTTTCTTGATCTTCTCGTCCCATTGGTTGGAGACATCCTCTATCGGGTAATTGTAGTAGCTTTCATGATCTGCATCAGGTTTTTACCCTCATCCTCCTACCCAGAATGGTCGACTACGTGTGGAGTAGGTACATGATGAAAGGGAATATGTGAGGCCTGGGCGTAGTGGGGGGACTCCCTGGCGAGAGGTGCCCTGACGTGTGGGGGCACCTTGGTGTTGGATGCCATGGTGAGGATCACCTTGGCGCCTAGAGTGGGGATGTTATGGCACCTCTCCAATTGGAGGGAGTACTACTCCCACAGGCTGAAGGGCGACACCTCCTAAGGTAAACATCAACTGGATGATTTACTGATTTTGGCTTACCAACAACTGCATGGTCTTCAAAAGCTGTTGTCCGACCATGGAAGTTGTCGTAGTGGACAGTTCTGCCGGTGCAGGCGGAGGCAGAGCCTCCTCCTGGTAGGCTGGGTCATTGTTCTCCGGTTGTTGATTTATTAACCTAGTTGTGATTGCCATTGATTTGAAAGAAACTATAAAGGTAGTAGAAGACTCATTCGTTTTTCACAGACGACGCCAAATTGATGATGCACAAGACAGACTTATGCACAATCAACAGTCGAGTATGTGATTTAGGATAATTAATGTGGCAATCAATAAATAATTAATAGTAAAAGACAAATATCGGTACAACACACAGATGTATAGTGATTCGGTTAGGAGGACCTACTTCACTTTTAAAATGATAACGGTGGCCGGAGAACCTTTATTATTAATGTAAGGAGAGAGAGAGTGAAGGTGAGCTTCGGGAAAGTTATGATAGTTAGGAGAGAGAAATAGCTATGTGAGAGGTGTCTAGGGAGATGTCCTCTTATGTGGAGAGAGTTTACAATTTATAGATATAGAGCCTTAGTTGAGGAGGTGACGTAAGGGTAAAGGCACTAGTCCTTCGGGGATGATAACTATAAAAGGTAAGTACAATTAAAGATTGCCTAGATCTTCGAGAGTGGCTATCCCGATGATTACTCTCCACGTGCTCTAATCTTCTTGGACTCCTTAGGCCTTTGGACTGGGTTGACTTCACAAGTTAGGCTTGACTGATCTTTTAACTGATCTAGGTTTACTTTTTTTTGGGCCTGGTCCAGTTGAATCGGGGCTCATTAAAACCCAGTTACAAAAAAATTAAGACTAACTATAGTTATTTATAATTGATTTTGACGGGATTTTATATTTTGAAAACATTGCATGATAACTCTATTTTCAATACAATAAGAAATAATTAGGGTTATAATGCTCAAAAATCAGACAAGGGCTAAAAAATCCCAACAAAAATCAAAACTCAATTGATAATTGTTGGAAAATGAGATGCAAAAAGTAAGGTGAAGGACAGGGTGAGGTGCTGACTAGGTCGTTCTCTTAAGACAATTCGCGCGCCCATTATGAAAGAATCACAGCGCAGAAGGTAATAACGCGTTTTCCCCACAATACAACAATCCAGTCTATTGATTATTTTTTCACTCAGATTTGCACAATCGAATGAAACAGAAGCTGCACACACATATTTGAATATTGCCCAAAAGCTTATACAGTAGAGACATAGGAGACGTCAGATTGCATATCTTTTATACTGAAATATGTATATATATAATATGTGTTTAATAGTCTATAATTACTTCTATATTTAATAGATATTAACTTAAAAAATATGGTTGTTGGAATACTAGCCATTGGAGCTTTTGGTATTCAACAACATGAAATTTTAATATAGAAGTAATGACGAAAAAATAATTAAATAAAATATTAAAAAGTGGTTTGATACTATCTCCTTCGCTAGTCCCACCCCTGTGCACGTAAGAGTTCCAATGTCTTATTTTAACTCAAAGGTTAGATAACACTAGTATTACACTAGTATATATATATATACACTCAAAGTACTTTTAGACATTTACTCAATATCAGATTGAGTTCCCACACATAAAAAACATTCTTTTAGTTAAAATACTCTAACAATAATTTAATAAATCCAAAATAGTTCAATCAATTTATTAACAATAATTTAATAAATCCAAAATAGTTCTCTTTTATCTTTTTTTCAAAAAAATTATGTTAATCGAAGTCAAATATGGAGATCAAATACAATGATACATACTGTTTGTTTAAGATAAAAGAGAAGCATAATTGAAAATTAGTTTGACTAGTAAAATAATTTTTTTTTTAAATGTATATAAAAATAAGAATTTATACAAGTTGAGTAGTTTTAAAATAAATGAGATATTTATGATACAAAACAGGTAGACTTGAATAAGTCCATCCGATGGTTTTAAATAGACTTATTCAACGGTTATTAACATCTCTTTCAAAATCATTCAAATTGAACTCTCCCCCTAAATCCATCATTTCTCATTTATGTTGCATTATGTCTTCAGACACGGGTTACCCCTAATTGTTAGATATCATAGAGAAAAGAGTTATTTTTAAATAAAAAAGATAGCTAGTACACTACTTTTACTCACTCTATTTATATAGTCATCTTGTGCATTATAAATAGTTCTTAAAAAATGACCTCAAATTTAATTTATACAATTGTAAAATTATTATTCATACCTATTATATGATAGACAATTGATTTTAATAATAAGATTGCAAAGTGATAATATATATAATATAAATATCGAGTGAAATAAAAAAATAAGTTGAACTTTAAGGCTCTAAATTTTTTTAAAAGAGGTTCTAAAAATTTTACAATAATACTAGTTGCACTTAATTTGTGAACCAAATATATTAAATAAATAGTGAATTTTGTTTAAAATTAACACTCACTATTAATTCAATGATTAAAATATATTGATTATTTAAATTATATTCTAAAATTTTAATTACATCATTATTTATTTTATTTTCGGGACCCAATTTTTTCTTTCAATTTGGGGGCCTAGGCGATGGCCTAAGTATTGTTCCTTTTTATTGTACAAATGCCATTTTCATACTATGCTCCTCTTTGTCTCAACTCTCAAGTTTTTTTATTTCTCTGTGAGATGAGTGGGCATAGCTAAACACTAAAAAACATACATACGTTAGAAAGAACGGGCCAACTTAGCAAAAACAACACATATCTACGTAATAAAAAGAAATTTTTTTCGGGGTGGTGGCCTAGTAGCTCCAACCCAGGTTAGATTGTTGATTAAGCCTTGAAAGCATGGGCGGAGTTAGAATTTTAATTTAGGGTGAACACTTCAATTCCAAAATTTAAGTAATATTTTTCAATCGATAAAAATGTAATAATAAATTTATATTTGTTTAGATAGAGGCAATCGTTGAAAATTAAAAATTAATTGTAGTCTACTTACAAGTAATTTCACATTTAAATTAAAAATACAAACAAAAAAATCATAAATTATACCCAAAAATATTTCAATTATAGAAACTATGTAAAATACACTAAACAAGAAATAAAAAACTTATTGCAGGTCATAGTTTAGGGGAAAAAAAACCGTTAGGCGCATGAGTAAAAAGACATTGAAAATTAACATAAAAAAGTCATAGACGACATTATTATTGTCTCATGGGATTTCATATAAAGGTAGGAAATAGCTCGCTTGAGGCTTGCAAGTCACCAATAACGTATTTTTATCTCTCCATTTCTCTTTAACTTTCTCAGTCTCTTTTTTGTTTTCATTTATACGAATAGTTTCATAAGATTAAGATTACGATGTTTATATGTGACTTTTTCAAGTTTAAATATTTTTTCTTCTATTTTATGAATACATTTCTTATATATTTACAAAATAATCCTATATTTTATGACATAATAATAATACTTTTAATCAAATATTTAAAGAAGCTTGTATTTTTTTTAAAAAAAATTCACAAAATGAGTTTCAATATGTCCAAAATATATCCAAATATGCTTGAAGCGTTCCGCAACATGCTCAATTATTTTGTGTTAACTCATATGAAAATATTAGGGTGGACACAATAAATTGTTTTGAAAAATATTTAACAAAGTGATATACGTATTTACGTAAAAAATATTTCAAATTTGAGGGTCGACCTTGGCCTCCTTGGCCCTAATGTCCCTCCGCCCTTGCCCGAGAAACCTGAGTCAGAGTGGAAAAGTACGATTATTTTGGATACAATAAATAAATACTTTTTGTTTTTGTTGGTGCAATGAATAAATACTTGTTTTTATCTCAAATTAGGGATAATCCATGCCTGAAGGTACGGTGTAATGTGAATGATTTTGAGAGGGATGTTGGTAACCATTAGATGAGTCTATTTGAGACCATCAAATAGACTTATTGAAGTCTGCCCTATTTTATATTATAGATTTGAGTAATAAATGAAAGTTATCATTTGCTAGTTTATGAGTAATAGAAAGCTGACTAGATTTTGACTTGGGTAATTTTAGGTTTCTCATGTAACTTAAGTAGTCGTCACATCAACGCTCGGATCAATTAACTCAACTTTTTTTTTTTAGAAACATCAATATTCATTTGTTTATTGAGCAACACAAGATACATCATTGTGGAAAGGAGATAAGAGAAACGACGGAATCTCTTCTTTCCATAGCATACAAGTATTACAGGTGCAAATTTATCTAAACTATGAGCAACTTCATTTTCCTTCCTGCGTATCCAAACCACTCAGAAAGCTTGAAAGTTTGTCCTCAACATATTAATTTGATCTATAAAGTTACCCACTTTAGATAAAATCCACTGCTCGTGTGAAATAGCTTTGATGAAAGACTTGGAATCACCCTCAAGCATGATATTAGTAAACCCAAGATCAAATGCCAATTGCACAGCAGAAAGAGCAGCAAAAGCCTCCATACTAATTGCACTTATGATGCCTTCAATTTTCTGACTTAAAAATTTCCATGACAGTCCGTAATAACAACACCCACTCCAGAGCACTTCAAAGATCTGAAAACCGCCCCATCAAAGTTAACTTTGCAAATTCCCGCTTGGGGCGCTGTCCATATGTTCGTTTTCTCACAAGCAATTGAAATATGAAAATGTACTCCTGAACAATTAACAATATGGAAATGATGGATATATTCCCTTGAAAATTGGACTATTTCCTCTGGGGATCTAAAGCAATGTTCAACGCAAACCTTGTTTCGGTTGAACCACTATTCCCAAGTAATGACAGCAATCAATACTACCCCATCGGATGGTACCTTCTCAGAAATATATACAAGCCAATCTTGAATATTCAATATACCCACTGAAGGAACTGAAACACAGCAACATCCCATACTGCCTTCCCATAAGGGCATGTAACAAACAAATGGAAAGATGATTCATAAGGAGAATTGTGCGTGCAAGATCCTGCACAATATAAAAAACGAGAACAGATCTCTCCCTTGGTGAACTCGAGTGAGCCAGTTGAGTGACCAACCACGCTGCTTGGAACAGCCTGCGAGGTCCGGTGGTAACCTGGAACGGCAACGGGAGACCCTGGGGGAGCGGAAGAAAGGCTGAAAGAGGTTTCTGGAACAAAGAAGAACAAGTTAAAAGGGCGCCGAAGTGTTTTCCGGCGTATCCCCTCCGACGATCTAGTCAGTCTTTGAGAAAGAGAGAGGAAGGAGAAAACACTGAGTGTGTATTGTAGTAAAGAGTTTTTTGTTGCATACCTGTCTTGCCTTTTGCAAGGAGTATTTATACCTCCAAAGCTCATGATTGCTGTCAGTGTAGTCAGTAGGTGATCATTAGGTACAGGCAGTGTGCGCACTGATTCTGATGAGGAATGTCTTCTCTTCTTAACTGCTCGGGGTCCCGAGCAATCAATGCTGGGTCATCGGGACGCCGACGGTACAATGTACTCTTCTCGGGGAGGATGCAATAAATGCTCTGTATTAGGAGCATTTATTGCCTTTCATTTCCGAGCATTACCGCATTGAATGCGGTCTCATCAAGAGAATGGTGTAATTAATCGTTTGCTTTCCCAAGTCGCGTGTCAGCAACGGCATGCGGTTTCTCTGTCTTCGATGTGATATCATACGCCACGCGTCCATCCCCCATTGGCTGTGGCCCCTACATTCCAGTACGTTCTGACACTAATTGTGTAAGACGAGGTCATGATGAATAGCCTAGACTAGTTTAGGCTAATGACCTGTACGTCAATAGCTTATCCTGGAGTTGAGGAAGCGTCCAGGACGGGGTACCTCTCGGCACCGAGGAAAGGCTCATCTCGGAACCGAGGGAGGTATACCGACCGAGGTACCATATCAGACCGAGGTTACGTGTTGGTTGTAACTCGTACTGAAATGCCATGATCCTATATGACGAGTACCTCGGGGGCGAGGACCTTTATGCGCCGATGGTGCTTGATCTTAGTAACAGTGTTTTGGTAAATACCGAGGACACGTGTCTTCATCATGGAGTATTTCAGAAAAGTCCCATCAACTGCCCCCCAGCCTTTGATCTTCTGACACCGAGGGCACGCGTCGTAAGGAGACGAAGGGTTTCCCAACAACCACAAATGCTTCATCATTGCCTCGAGCCGCTTTTCCCGGCTTAGGATGTCGTGTGCATTAAATGCGCCGTTTCATTTTTCGTGCCCAATGATGAAACAGCCACTATATAAATGGGGTTCCTCTTGCATTTTCTTGTTTCGCCATTCCGAACTTCCTCAAGAGAGCCTTTTCCTGAATCTTTGCCGGAGATCTCTTTCCTCTTCCATCGTCAACTGCCCATTCTTCCTTAAAGTCCTAAGGCCAGCAGACCCATCGTTGCTTCTGAGCTTTCTGGAAGGAGTCGCCTAAAGTTTTCCAGAAAAAACTCCGTTTGGCGTTCGGGTGAGTCCTAGTTTCTTTCTTCTTTTCTTCCTCCTATCCCTTTTTGTTTTCCGATGACTGGAGGTGTCTTCGGTTGATACTTAGCGACTAATCCTCGGGAAACTTCCTCAGGGATTTTTAAGAAAAAACACCCTCCACTTTCTCACTTTCTTAGAGATGCCTCGTCGTCGCTCTGCTCCCGAGAATCCTCAGGCTGGTTCTTCGGGGTCAGGGAAGTATAAAGTAAAGGGTGGTGAGCAGATTAATAGGTTTAAGGTCAAGTATGGCATTCCCCCGTGCGTAGACATAGAGGATTATGACTCGGTGGTGCACTTTCCTACCCTCGGGGCCGAGGATGCTATGCCCTTTTATACCAAGGCCATAATAGAGGGCGGAATTAGGTTTCCTTTACCCCCTTTACTTCTACAGTTCCTCTCTCACTTCCGCCTCTTCCCCGGGTAGTGTTGCCTTAATGTCTTCAGAATAATTATGGGGGTCTTAGAGCTCAATAGGCGCCTCGGGGTAAATATTGGGCTGAACGATCTCCTTTTTTGTTATTCCCTCTTGAGAGTCATGCCTCACCAACACTTCTACCTCAAAGCCAGGGACCCCTCCATGTACCTTGTAACTCATCTTCCCGACTCGGACAAGGGGTACAAGGACGATATTCTTATTTTCAAGGGATCTTGGCAGAGAGGTGTTGGTCCCGAGTATAACGGCTTGTTATGCCCTCTGGAATGGAGAACGACAAGTACGTCGGTTCCTTCGGGTTTATTATTTTGTTCTCCAGACTTCCGATGCTCATGACTACTTTTTTGTTTGTGCAGATATCCCTGCTCGGGAAACAGCTCCTCCTCCTCGGTCGCTGGTGAACTTTGCCGACCTAGTCACGGTTTGGAGATTTACTGGTGACAACGGGTTCGGCCGGGCTGCCCACATCCTGCTGAATTACACCCCCGGATATAAGAAATTTTCACAGCTTCCTCAGCCTTTTGAGCCTTCGCGGTGGTCTGAACTCTTCGATCAGGCGGCGAGGCAAGAGGTCGAGGAAAACTTGGAGGAAGACCCTGATCGGGCTTCGGAGGCAGAGGTAGAGGGAGTAGTTGAAGAACTCGGGGTCAGAGAGGACGTTGTTCCTTCGGACGCTGAGGTGGGGACTTCGGGAGGAGATTTGTGGCCGGACTTCCAAATTCTACAATCTCTAGACTCCGAGGACGCCCTCGAGGTCGCGATGTCCAGCACGCCTCGTATTGACCTGGGGTTCCTGAGGCAGAGGCAAGCTCTTGCTGCCGGGAGGGGACGAGGATCGACCGGCGACGCCCCATCTGCAGGGACCAGTTCCACCCCATCCTCAAGGGTTCTCAGTCGGGGTCAAGTGCGTGACCGGGATCCTCAGGTAGAGGAGGAGAGAAGGGTCAAACATAGGCACGATGGCCTCGGCAGGGGATCCAGGGCATCTTCCGCTCAGCAGCAAAGCGGGAGAGGCCGTGGGTTACCCCCTGCTCCTCCGCACAACAGCAACAGCAACAGCAACGACAACAGCACACAACAACAACGCAGCAGCAGACTCCCCCTTCCCCTCCGCCGACAGTGGAAGCCGCGGAGTGGAATCCCCGAGCCACCGATCACATGAACCGAGTGATCAGGGTCGATGATTCCATTTTGCTGGATCCTCATGTCGCCAATGCAGTGAGTGAGACACTGCATTTCGAGGCTGACATGGCGGCTCACAGGGGGCGATCAACGAACGTGTTGTTCCGCTCTATCATCCAGAATTCCCTGGTGGTAAGTTCATTTTTGCTTTGGTTTCTTCTCTCTCGCTTTCCATTTTTGTGATACGCCTTTTTCCCTCCTTTGCAGGCTACCCAACAGATCTCCATAATAGCTGCGCGGTACCATGGGTCTAGGATGGACCTCCAGCGGGCCCGAGAGCAGAAGGAAGAGGCGGAGGGGGCCCTCGCCCGAGCAATGGAGGACGTAGCTGCCAGGGATTCTACCCTGGCGGGGCAGGCTGCTCAAATCGAACAACTCCTCAAGGATGCCGAGTCGGCTAAGGTTGGCGCTGAAAAGCTAAGTGCTGCCCTTGCCGATGCTGAGGGGAGGATCACCGAGCAGACGCGGCGGCTTTCTGCCGCGGAGGAGAGGGCGGTTGGCTCAGAGGAAAGCTGTCTGGCTCTCACCCAGGAGCTGGACAGGATCAGAGCCGAGGCACTGAACAGGAAGTCGGAGGAGCAACTCCGGAAGAGTTCGCCGATGACGTGCTCCCTGCTCTTGAGGAAAACAGCAAGGAGTTCTTCAAGAAAGGGTGGGACGAGGCGCTCCAGTCTGCTGGAATCCCGTCAGACTCCCCGCTCTTCCAGATGCACAAGTACGTGCCCTCGGCAGAGATGGAACGGGCTGAAGCAGAGATTGCTGCCGAGGATGAGATCCCAACGCCGGTGCAAGTCTCGGCGGATCCGCCCGAGGCAGTGATAGTGGACTTGTCCGAAGAGGCCCCGCCGGACCATGCCCCTGATCCTCATGTTGCTCAAGGTCTCTCTGTTGCCGAAGTACCTCTCCTTCTGCCTGCTCCAGAAGCTTCTCAACCTTTTTATGCTGACTCGCCCTCGGCTGATGTTGTGGAGATGCCCGGGGCCAGATGAAAGCCCCTCTTCTTGAAATAAATCATGAGTACTTTTTCCTTTTTTGCGTACAGTAGTGTTTTTTTGTTTTTTTTTTTTGAACTGTCTTCGGGGGCTTGCCCATTCAAGAGGCACGCTCTTGTGTTTGCTTCGGGGACAGGAGTCCTTGAACTCTGTCCCCAGGGCCTTGCCCTTCCAGGAGGCTTGCTCCTGTATATGCTTCGGGGACAGGAGCCCTTGAACTCTGTCCCCAGGGCCTTGCCCTTCCAGGAGGCTTGCTCCTGTATTTGCTTCGGGGACAGGAGCCCTTGAACTCTGTCCCCAGGGCCTTGCCCTTCCAGGAGGCTTGCTCCTGTATATGCTTCGGGGACAGGAGCCCTTGAACTCTGTCCCCAGGGCCTTGCCCTTCCAGGAGGCTTGCTCCTGTATATGCTTCGGGGACAGGAGCCCTTGAACTCTGTCCCCAGGGCCTTGCCCTTCCAGGAGGCTTGCTCCTGTATTTGCTTCGGGGACAGGAGCCCTTGAACTCTGTCCCCAGGGCCTTGCCCTTTATCTTTGTCGTTGGCAAGCACTTGAGGGAGAGAATACTTCAAAAGTAATATTTCTTTAGATTCATAACATTCCATGGTCGCATTACAAGTTTTCCATCCATGCCTTCTAATCTGTACGACCCGGTGCCCCCGATTGATATCACTTTGTAAGGCCCTTCCCAGTTAGGTCCCATTTTTCCCTCTGTTGGATCACGGGTATTGGCCGTTACCCTTCTGAGGACCAGATCGCCTATTCGGAATTCTCGCGCCTTGACCCTTCTGTTGTATAGTTGGGAAATCTTCTCCTGATACTTAGTTATCCTCAAGGCGGCTGCCTCCCTTCTTTCTTCCACTAGATCCAAATCCAATCCAGTTGACGGTCATTCCCCCCTTCGTCGAAAGCTTGGGTCCTTATGGTCGGGAGCCCTACTTCGAGGGGTATGATTGCCTCCATTCCGTATGCCAGGGAGTATGGGGTTTCCCCTGTCGAGGACCGAGGGGTGGTCCTGTACACCCACAAAATGTTTAATAGTTCTTCCGCCCATTTTCCCTTGGCTTTCTCCAACCTCTTCTTGATCCCATTGATAATTGTCTTGTTGGAGGCCTCTGCCTGCCCGTTGGCTTGAGGATAGGCAGGGGTGGAGTAGAAATTACGGATCCCGAGTTGCTCACAGAAAGACTTGAAACGCCCGCCGGTGAATTGAGTCCCGTTATCCGACACCAGTGCCCGGGGAATCCCAAACCTGATGATTATGTTCTCCCAGACGAACTTTTTGGCATCTATGTCGCGGATATGAGTCAACGGCTCCGCCTCTACCCACTTGGTGAAGTAATCTGTGGCCACAATGAGGAACTTCCTATTTCCCGGAGCCTTAGGCAGGGGTCCAACTAAATCGAGCCCCCACTGGGCGAATGGCCAAGGGCTGGTCAGGGGGTGTAAGTCCCCCGCGGGTTGCCTGATTGCAGGGGAGAACTTCTGACACTGGTCGCATTTTTGGACGTATGCGCGCGCATCCCTTTGCATTTGCGGCCACCAATATCCCTGAGACATGATGCGGTGTGCCATTGATCGCCCCCCAGAGTGCCCCCCGCATATTCCTTCATGTACCTCATAGAGAAGGTCTTGTACTTGGTCTTCTTGGACGCATAGCAAGTAAGGCCCCGAGAAAGACCTCCGATACAGTTTTTGATCCGGAGAGACCCAAAATCTTGGAGCTTTGAGTTTTATCTTCCTTGCTTCCTTTGAACACTCCGGGAGATCTCCTGTTGTTAGGAACCTGAGAAAGGGATCAATCCAACTGGGCGGCTTGTGTGCGTCCTGGATGACCATTGCCTCGGGAGCATGGTCTATGCAGGATGCGGGAAGGTATTCAATGGTGATCCTGCGCGACTGGGAGGAGTCCACCGCCGAGGCTAGACAAGCCAGGGCGTCGGCATGTGTGTTCTTGTCTCGGGACACTTGTTTGATTTCAATCCGGCCGAACCTTCGGATTACAGTCGTCGCCTGGTGATGGTAGGCCTTCATCCTAGGGTCCCTCGTTTCAAACTCTCCGTTGACTTGATTGACTACTAGCATAGAATCACAATGCACGATTAAATCGGTAACTCCAGTCGCCTCAGCTAACCGAAGTCCTGAGATGAGGGCCTCGTATTCAGCTTCATTATTCGAAGCCTTGAATCCCAGCCGAACGGCCTGCTCCGCAATAATCCCATCTGGAGAGGTCAGCAAGATACCGATTCCGGACCCCTTACTATTTGACGAACCGTCCACACACAAAAGCCATGGCGATCCTTCACAATTCGTTGGAGACGCTAAGTCGGGAGGAGGCGGTCCTTCTAGAACGGGATGCTCCCCCGAAAACTCAGCTATGAAGTCTGCCAATATTTGACCTTTTATCGCAGTTCGGGGTTTGAAATGAATGTCGTGCTCCCCCAACTCTACTGCCCACTTGGAAATCCTTCCGGAGAGTTCCGCTTTCCTCAAGATCGCTTTCAAGGGCTGATCGGTAAGGACAGTGATTGGGTGCGCCTGGAAATAATGCCGCAGTTTCCTTGCAGTGGTGACCAGGGATAGAGCCAGTTTCTCTAGGGGTAGATATCTTGTCTCTGCGTCCAGGAGCGCCTTGCTTATATAATAAATCGGCTTCTGGCGGTGCTCATGCTCACGGATAAGTACCCCGCTTACCGCAAACTCAGATACTGCCAGGTACAAGAACAACATCTCCCCCTGGATGGGGACGGACAAGGTTGGAAGAGTCCTTAGGTATTCCTTGATTCCAGCCAGGGCGTCCTCGCACCCCCGGCTCCACATATTCTTCCCAGCACTCTTGATTGCTCCGAAAAAGGGTTTGCATTTGTCCGAGGAGCGTGAGACGAAACGGTTAAGTGCAGCCAGCATCCCTGTGAGTTTCTGGACTTCTCGGACAGTGCGGGGCTCCGGATGTCCAGGATCGCTTGAATCTGATCTGGGTTGGCTTCGATTCCTCGTTGACTAACCAGGTATCCGAGGAATTTACCTGATTCCACTCCGAAAACGCACTTTGCCGCATTCAGCTTCAGCCCATACTCCCTGAGGGTGGAGAAGGTATCCGCCAAATCTGTCAGATGATCACAACTCCGTTTGCTCTTCACCAGCATATCGTCTATGTAGACCTCCATGGTGTTGCCGATCTGCTTTTTGAACATCCGATTCATCAGTCTTTGGTATGTTGCCCCGGCGTTCTTTAGTCCAAACGGCATCACTTTGTAACAGTAAACTCCCTTCGGAGTGATAAACGCCGTCTTTTCCTGATCCGGGGGATAGAGAGGGATCTGATGATATCCTGCTCGGGCATCCAGGAAGTCCATTCGTTCATATCCGGCAGTGGCATCTACCAGCTGGTCCACCTTTGGCAGGGGGTAGTCGTCCTTGGGACATGCCTTGTTTAGATCTGTAAAGTCTACGCAGACACGCCATTTCCCCCTTTCTTCTTTGCGCACACCGTATTAGACAGCCATTCTGGGAACTGTATCTCTCGAATGGCGTCGGCCTTCAGGAGTTTGTCGATTTCCTCGTTGACCGCGCTGGTGTGATGCGGGGCCATGCGTCGTGGCCTCTGTTTGACTGGCTTGTGCGACGGGTCAACATGCAGCCTGTGTGTGATTATCTCGGGGTCTACCCCCGTCATTTCCATTTCGTTCCACGCGAACACGTCTGTATTTCCCCTTAGGAACTCGATCATCTCCTCCTGTTCGGCTGTGGGCATCGAGGTCCCAACTAAGAAATACCTCTCTTCTTCTCCCTCTACCAAGGGCACCTTCCGGAGGTCTTCTACCGACCGCTCAGTTGGGTCTATCCGGGGGTCATCCATTCCTGGACGCCCGGACTGTAATTGCTATTTTTCCATAATCTCTTCCGGTGCTCGCCCCTTCTCCTGGCTGAACGCCCCGGCTCGAACGGCTGAATAAAAACAATTTTTCGCGGACGCTTGGTCCCCCCGGATCTCCATGATACCCTCTGGCGTGGCGAATTTTAATTTCTGGTGGAAAGTGGAGTGCACCGCTCCCAACGCATGCAGCCATGTTCGCCCCATAATCACGTTGTAGGGAGAGTCCGTATCGATCACGACAAACTCGGTGTCGATGACAAAGGGACCTGTGACAACTGGCAATGTGATTTTCCCCACGGGCAGGGCGAACGAGCCGTTGAATCCGATGAGGGGTGTCCTGACTTTGGTGAGGTCTTTGGGGCCAAGACCCATCCGTTTTAAAGTTTCGGAGTACATCACCTCCGAGGAACTTCCAGAGTCTATCAAAATCCTTTTGACATCGAATTTTCCTATCCTCAGGGTCAAGACAAGGGCGTCGTTATGAGGAGTCACTACGCCTGTCAAATCCGCGTCGGAGAATGTAATGCCAAGCTCACCCGTCCTGGCCCTTTTACTTGGTGGCCCTACATCAACCTCGGCTACCTTCCTCGTAAAAGCTACCCTCTTGAGGTCGGACTCGAGTTCCTTGGACGTGGGGCGATCCAGGGGACATATATGGATGACATCTATGATGTTGTCCGGCTCCTCGGTCGGGGCAAGGGCTTGTCTCTCTTCTGGCCTGGGCTCTATGTACTCTTTCAAATATCCGTCTCGGACCAATCTTTCCAAGAACGATTTGAACACCCTGCAGCTTTCGGTGCGATGCCCGAAATCCCGGTGATAGGAACACCTAACCTTTTGATCACGGGTGGAGGGGTCGCTCTGCATCCTGGGCGGCCATTTGAAGAACGGCTCGTGCTTGATTTTATGGAGCAGCTTGAAGATGGGTTCCTTGAACACAGTGTGAATTCCTTTGGACGAACCCCCTGGAGGGGGTAGCAATCCCTTTCGGGGAATATCTTCCCGCTCCTTCTCTTTTCTCTTAGATTGGAGGGCTCGGCCTTTGCTGCTTCCCATCTCGTCCTCAACCCTCGAGTATTTGTTTATCCGGGCCATTAGTTCCCCCATATCCGAGGGAGTCTTCTTGGTCAGGGATCGGTACAGGTCCGTGTCCCTTGCCAAGCCGAGCCGGAAAGATGCTGCTGCCATGACCTCCGAGCAGCCTTCTACCTCATTAACCTCTTCCCAGTATCGGATGGCGTACTGGCGAAGAGTCTCGGATTCCCTCCGTCTGAGGGTCAGCAATGATCCAATGTCTTTGGGGCGCTTACTCCCCGTAATGAATCGAGCCAGGAACTGCTTAGTCAATTCCTTCCAGGACCCAATACTGTTGGGGGGAAGCGCCTCGAACCACTTCATCGCAGAGTCCCCCAAGCTCATAGGAAACACTCGGCAGAGAAACCGTTGGTCCGAATGATAGAGGGACATCATCTGCTTGTATTGCCTGACATGGGCTTCGGGATCGGACCGCCCGTCATAAGTTTTGAACCGCGGCACGACAAACTTTCTTGAAACCTCCATCTCACCGATCTCCCTCGTAAAGGGTGTTTGTATGACTTCGTCCTCGGCCTCATCCTGGACAGCCTTACCCTTTCTCCTGGAGTCTAACCGGGCTCTGAGATCAATTTCTTCCCTGACGGGATGCCTTCTGAAGTCCTTGAGTTCATCGGTAAGCCCCTCATTTCCTGGGCGTCGTGTGGATTGGGTTGAGTCCTCCTCGGATTCATCTCCCTTCCTCCGTCTAGACAAACCTCGCGGAGGTCGTCCAGGGCCAATGGCCTTGCTTTCCTTGAATGGTTGTCATGATGATGCTCGCCGGCTCTGGGTCGCTTTGGGGCCCTAGAGCTTTCTGCTTTTGTTTAGGTGGTTTCTTAGATCCTTCGTTTCGCCTCCCGGGCGGGAAGCCCACGAGAAAGGAATGAATCCCTCGACCCTTCGCCAGAGGCGGCAAACTCGTTGAGCCGGCTTAGGACGTTTACATTGTCCTTTTCCAGCTGTCGTAATCTATCGCCAAACTTTTCTTCAATCACCTCCGCCAGCTGACGAGCCAAGGGGGCTGATCCCCCTGACCTGATTCCCATACTGGTTTGAGGGGTAACCCCTCTTGACCGAGTAGAGGCACTTTTATTCATATCGGTGTGATCCCTTCCTCCGTGATGACAGGGAGCTTGTAACTCGAGACTCCTTTGGTGGGGGCCTTTCCCTTTCTGTCGAGTGTTCACCATGGTCACTGTTCTTTATAGAGAAAAAACTAGGAAAACTAGTCGTTTCCCACAGACGGCGCCAGATTGTGCGTGCAAGATCCTGCACAATATAAAAAACGAGAACAGATCTCTCCCTTGGTGAACTCGAGTGAGCCAGTTGAGTGACCAACCACGCTGCTTGGAACAGCCTGCGAGGTCCGGTGGTAACCTGGAACGGCAACGGGAGACCCTGGGGGAGCGAAGAAGAACGATCCAGTAAGGCTGAAAGAGGTTCCTGGAACAAAGAAGAACAAGTTAGAAGGGCGCCGGAGTGTTTTTCGGCGTATCCCCTCCGACGATCTAGTCC